>VIIQ02000478.1:0-22444 GCA_007449985.2 Desmodesmus armatus
CCCTAAACCCTAAACCTAAACCTAAACCCTAAACCCTAAACCCTTAAACCCTAAACCCTAAACCCTAAACCCTAAAACCTAAAACCTAAACCCTAAACCCTAAGCCCTAAACCCTAGCCCTAAACCCTAAACCCTTGGAAAGTGTGGGTACATATGAGGCATATTGAAGCCACCCACATGGTTTTTAGCCCGACAGTCATGGTGGCCATTTGCAGTGGTGCCAGCTGCTGCTGTGGTGATGGCTGTTGTGCTACACACTTCCCATCGCTCACAGGCCTATGCACGCAGAAGCAACACGCTTCTTTGATGTCCAGCAACACCCTCTGACAGTGTTATGCCCCGTCAATGCTTGCACTGGTCTCAAACGGAAGTTAGCAGTACTGCTGCCATGATAAGTCCGAGGTGACAACAAACGAGTACAGATGGACCAGCTAGCTGTCAATACACACTAATGGGTATAAGAAACAACCGACCAAATGCGTGCCGTGTGATCCTATATGTTGTATTCTTCTACATGGATAACGATAGCCTGGATCTGCATTGTCTCGGTGAAACAAATTCAACATCGAGAATTGGACTACGATTTGCCAGTTGACAATTTTTGGTGCCGAAAATACGTTTGTAATGTCAGAACCCACTGGTGTACTCGTTTCTCAGCCCAACCCAGCCAGCAGCAACAGGGCACAGCAGGGTTCAGCAGAGCCTGGTACTGCCTAGGGCCCAGAACCATTGGCCTTTGGCAGGGCAGGTGCACTACCCCAAGCATGATACATCATGTTTTGTGCAAAACTGCTGGACCTGCAGCCCCCAACCCTGTTTGCTGGGACCCCAATCAATACCATCCTTCCCCCTTAATATGTGTTGTGAGGCTACACAAAGGCTTGCAATAGATAGTATGTGATGTAAGCTTCAAAATGAGTAGCTTACGGGGTCGAATGGGCTGCAAACAAACAAGTTACCAAACCCTGTGGGAAAAAAGTCAAACAGGGCCAAGACACCCCCCCACCCCCCTCCCCAAAACCCCCTTAGGTTTCTTCCAAATAAGGTCTAAGATTTAGCTCTAAAGAAGTAGGTTCATTCCAAATAAGGTCAGCAGTTATTATATATAACATATCGTGCAATTGGCAGGCCAAAGTGTGTCATGGTGCTGTCCAGCTTACAGACTGCCCCCCCCCCCTTGCACTGGGTGTTGTCTTTGCTGAGTGGTGTGGGACGGGTAGAGGGAAGGCGAGCAGGCAGCAGCAGAACAGAACAGCTTGATGCCGGTATAACAATTACTACGTGATCGATACTGGCCCCTATCGAAACTAACTCGGCACGTTTCACGTTCTTATTGATGGGAATGGTCGAACATACTTACTAAACATTATCAAAACGTTTTTCGGAGGGTTTCCTACTGACTGTGTTGTGTGCTATGGCATAACAGAAGTACTAGCAAGGGACACTGGCCTGCTGCTCAGCATGCAGGGCTGCTGCTGTATGTTGCACGTGCTGTTCAAGTTTGATGATGTCTATACTGTTTGTTTGCTCGCCCTTCAGGCCTTGCTCCTCATCCGCGCAGCTGCACGGGCCATAGACACCACCCGCCCTTGCCATCCAGCAGCATTCAACACACACGTTGCAGCAAGGTGTCCTGTGACGGAACTAGATTCGTATGACAACAATTTGCCTTCAAGCAGCCAGCAGGGGCAGCCGCATGGCATGTATTGCAGTTGCTGTTGATCACCATCACAAAGATCGATCGCATGTTGTGGCGATACTTGCCAGCCAAAGGTCAGATTTGATTGTATAACATGTCAGAAGTATGTTACACACTCAAATGTCACGGCAGAAACCTGCTGTTACTGCCGGGGTGCTCGTAAAGTAAATGTCAGTAGGCACGTAATTGTATATACCTTAACTTTGGGGTGATTTGGAGTGTTCCAACGCACCAATTACGGAAGCAAACGGCCTTCTGGGCGCTGAGATAACAGCGTTCAAGTGACCCCAAAGGCCCATGTCGATCACATAGTAAATGTTATGGTTGGTTACAGTGAGAGTACCTACATCCAGACATATGTCTACATGTAGCTCAGAGAGGATAGGACATGCCTCCCCCCTTCCACCCCCCCCCCCCAAAACCATGTTGTACTAGCATCCCACTTGCTTTGGGTTGAGTAGAAGAATGCCCCTGGCACGGATGCCCCAATGCGCAAGGACACTTCCAGGCATTGAGCTACATCACGGCATGCAGACACACCCAAGCCACATACCCACCCTGAGCACAACCGCATGATTGAAGTTCACCCAATGGTGATGTTGCCAGGTTGCATATGCAGGCGGACACATCCCCCTTCCACGACCCACCAACCATGGCCCAAAGGACTGCAATTCTTTGGCATATAGGCACACCCATGCTTCATCGCATGCCCGTCCCTGTTCACCCAATGTGATGGTGCCGTTGCAAGTGGCTTTCACGCGGTAGGTGGTGCCAATTGGGGGGAGTAAACGTGAATGGGGACAACAGCAATCTATGCACCCTTTTGAACATGCCAACTTAGCGCATGAGCTCCGTCTGGACCCGATGCGGTGGTGCCATTGCCAGCGGTTGGCACGTGGAACACGATGGCGCCGTAGTGTCTTTGTATGTGTAACCATTCACTTGCCCCCCCCCTCCCCCCCGGAATGCAGCCGTATGGATTTCACATGGAATGCACATGAACCTCACATGAACATGTAATTAACATGGATTTCACATGACTTCACATGGATTTCACATGGATTTCACATGAGTTCACGTGGATTTCACTTGGATTTCACATGACTTCACATGGACTTCACATGGACTTCATAGGACTTCACATGTATTTCACATGACTTCACATGGACTTCACAGGACTTCACATGGACTTCACATGGATTTCACAGGACTTCACATGTATTTCACATGACTTCACATGGACTTCACACGGATTTCACATGGACTTCACATGGATTTAGTGTGGTCCAACAGTTCAGCCAGCACATCACCCTCAGGGCTCCACACACGCAAGCTGGAGTCGTGGGACCCAATCACAAAGCCAATGCATGGCATGACACACACACTCTTGGGAGGTGGGGGTGGGTGGGGTGGGGGGGAGTGGTGGGTGGGGGAGGGGGGACAACAACTTGACTCCACCAAGTCAAACATGCTGAGATAACTGCTACATGCTGATGAACGAGGTCAATGTGTGTTGATCAGGAAACCCCAACAACTTCACGGCCCGTCGTGTGGCAGGACACACTGTGCAGCCGGCCGAAACACCCTTAGCTGGCAGCACCGGGCATGACAATAGTAGGGGACATAAGCGCAAAGCTTGATTGGGGTCCCAAGCCTTGGGTATCATCATGGGTTGCCTGCCATTGAGTTGTTACAACTTGCAATCATGAAGTCACATCACAAACATCCCCTAAACGCCATCACAACTCGAACACAATCCTCTTACAAATTTTTGACACATGACCACTGCCATGAATATCCAGATTTATTGTACACTATCTGCCATTAGCTTGGAAGAAGGTGAATGGTCTTGCATAGACTGAGCATGTGCACCACTAGTTCTTTATCCCGAACACGTTGTTGTGTCACTCCTTCTGCGTCAATTACAGGCACATTGACTTCACTCGCCGCATTGAAGGCATCATCAATAAGTTGGCAACAGGCAACCTGCACAACATCCATGCACAAGCATGTGTCAGGGTATAGCAGCTTGCCGAATAGGCATCGCAACGTGACTACTAACCATGTTGGTCGATGCTCTCTACTTTCCACAATGCGCAATCATGCATGGTGCTCACACATCATGGAAGAGATGTTGACTCCGGCCCATTACTCACATGCACAACGTTGAGTGCTCCATGGAAGTCCGGCTCAAAATCAAACCCCCCCTTGAGGTCACATGTGTCTAGCACGACTCTTGGCAACGTCAGGCGAAGATGACAAAAACACATGCAGGAAATGTCACCTTGGGTTTGAGCACACAACATCCACATTGTTGCATTGAGTTGAAAGCCCAACATACGCTTCCACCTTGTGGATTGTGAGACATGCCACATGTTGCAACATTTATTATGTGGGGTTGATGCATCTAACAGTCGTGGTGCATGCGCTTATTCATCTGCTTAGCAGGCAAAATTGCAACGAGCACCTAGACAGTGGGTTGACAAAAGCTGTGCTTTCTGCATGTTGCCGTCGAGACCAACTTCAACAACCATGAGGAGAGGGGTCAAGGCAAATTGATGGCTTGCCACACATGCCTGATTCTAGCCCAACCCTTCCGCCCAATCAACATAGCCTGATAATCATGCACTAACTTGTACTAGGGGTGCTTTCTTCACCAACGATGCAATAAAGTCTCGTGGTAGTAGAGCTGCATACACCAAACATAACATAAACAGCAACGGCTTTGCCCTCTCACGAACACACAGCTTTCACAGAAAACACATCAACACATGTGCAAAGGTGGCAACCATATGACCACCCAATAGTAGTCCTCTGTACATGTTACTTTCTGCCATACCCTACCGACAGAATGGTTAGTTTACCAGGCTGCCCAGCCAAGGGCGCTCCTGGAAACCAGGTTATCTGGTTTCCAGGCAGGCAGCGCCGCTACCAGGTTTTTGAGGGCTGGAATACGGTCAAAAACCGGCTTTAGGCCGGGTTTTCACGGCGGACCCGGGTGGTATGCAGCCGTGGATCCGGTTTCCGGCTGGAAATCACCCTGGCCGCGCGGCGAGTACCGGGGTGGAAACCAGGTCGCGAGCCCAGTTCCCGTCCTGAACTCTGTGTACTGGTATGTCCTGTAAATCAGACTGTTACAAAGGCGATACCCGCCTGGTACCTTGGGCACTGCTCAGGCACTCAAAACCACAACATATGCAGGGCTGCACAATGCTCCTGTCTGTTTGCCCTGTGATCACATGACTCAGGAGCCCAACAAGGGAAGCATGCATGTAGGAGGACAACCATGACACCGCCATGAGCCCTGTCATGCGCATGAGTGCAACAGTCACGACCCTGCCACATGCAGTTTGAGGTGCTGGACATAGGTTGACACAGAGCTGAAATACCAGTAGTCTCAACAAGCCACCATGCACCAAATAGCTAAAAAGGCCACGTTTGTGCTGCCTGCAACTTGCACACTGTATGGTTTTTTGTGACTGACCCTGCCAACACCTAGCCATACAGCCAACACGCTGCACAGCTGACATCAAATCAATTAACACACAACAGCAACCAGGATGCAGACCTAGTCACCCTTTCAGAAAGCATGGAAAAGCATGCACACAAAACCCATGATGTTGGCAGCATTGCTGCAGTTTGGATTGATTAGGCTTTCTTCAGCTGGGACATGGTCAAATCTTGGGTAGGGGCCCCGGCTCGCCACAGTGCATGCGCTGCCTGATGCACGGCCACCAGCATGCTGCTCTTCATGAGCTCCTTTGGCCGCCTGGAAAGCAGTAGGCAGGGTGGCACCATGTCAGCACATTTTTAAGATGCTCAACGTTCTTAGTTATGGTGCGGCCCACCTCGATTACTGTTGGTTGTGGACTCACCCTGAAAGTACCAATAGTGGAGCTTTAGCAACAGCAATTCCCGTCCTGCATAGCAAGGGGATTGACCCCTGTGCCAAAGAAGGCAGCCTGGAAGCATTTGCAGCCAAGTTGACCTGCGCATGGGTGTGCGTCTCACCTTGTCGACATGGGCCCACTTGACGCTCAGTCAGTGCGAGGAGAGTTGCATCTGCCATGGCAGCCACAGGCTGCTTTGGCCAGCATGACGACCTGCACAGTGTAGCAAGTGGCCAGGGGGGCCTGTCAGCACCAAAGTGGGCATGTGCTGGCAGTTAGTGCTGCTTCTGCTTGAGATGATGCTCTTCGCAGCAGGCTTGTGCAGTGATGTGGCTGCTGCTGAAGTGGTGCATCATCAGCAGACTTTGGAAGCTCTCGTGCATCCAAGCAACTACAAGGCATGTGGCATGAGCTTTGCAGCAGAACAAAGGATGACATCCAGCTGCCTGCAACCACCAAGCTGTTTTCATCGTTGGAAGCTGTTGTAAGCTGACCTCCAAACTGCAGCATGTACTGCCATGTATGGCCATGTACTGCCATGTATGGCCTACCTGCAATGTCCGTGGCAATCACATCACGTTGGTGCTGCTGTAGGCGCCTCGCCGTGTGGGGGCTGTCTGTACTTGCCAGATGCGCCGGCATCAGCCAAAGGGTACAGGCGGTGGGCACTGGTGCTGACCATCTTGCGTGCTGATAGCCGGCTGCGCCCACAACAGCCCCTGGTGGTGCCTGTTCCTGGCCTGAATCATACTGGGAGCTACCTTACAACTTCTTGCACAGCACCTGCAAGCAGTCGAAGGCGTATCAGTCAGCACCCTTGGTCACTTGCCAGGCACGCTGTAGTTCTTTCGAATGCTGGCCTGCCATAAGTGCTCATCTCCTGGTGACTGTCCTGCAGCAGCTGTGCTGGGCGCAAGGCGTACAACATAGCACATGCCACCGCTGCTAATTTATCATGCAAGACTGTAGTCAGGTGGTGTCACACATTTAGGAGCGGTGCAGTCTGCACACGATCCACCAAACCTACCTTACAACTGTTGTGCTGGCATCCCGCCAATCAGTCGCTGCCACACATCAGCAGCTGCCTCAGGGTAGCCCCTTGGGGTTTCTGATATGGTGCCATACTGCATCTTCTGTCCAACTGCTGTGGCCAGCTGTGTATGGCGGGCAACAGCAGCAGCTGCATGACAGCAGCTGCAGCCAAGGCATCTGCTGGAGCCGAACTGTTGGAGCCGAAGTGCTGCAGCACTAGAGCAACGCGTACAGAGGCATGCCACAGAGCACTCTCAACATGTGTACCCTGCAACAATCAGTCACTCTGCTTTGGGGACGCCTTTGTGTGTACCATCACAATATCAACCTGAAACCTGCAGTTAGGCCACCCGGAAATCAGGCTGATAGTGGTTTCCAGGCTCCCAGGCCGGATTTCAGCCACTCACAACCAAAAACCAGGCTGGATTTGGCAAATCCCTGCCCGGTAAACTTTCCATTCTGTCCGTAGGGATATTGCACCAACACGTAGACACATAAAACACAATACAACCCTTTTCGCCACTAAGGGTGCCAGCGCGTCGATGGGCGTCACATGTGACCCCCGCTCTGCACCTTAGTGCAAGCGCTGCACCCGACCAGTCCTACCCCAGCCCTACCCACACAGGGTATCTCCTTACCTGCATGGCGAAGGGTGACAGAACGCAGACTGAGGGCACAACTTCCATCAACCAGCCGCAGCACTGCATCCGCGCTGAACGACAAAACCCTGCCACCAGCACTAACAGCACTCCCGTCCATGCGCGGGGTTTCAGCACGTGCAGTAGCAACGCAAGCAACTGGTCGACTGCAGTGTTGCAAGCTGATGTGTTGCAGGTGGCACCCAGCAGCAGCTAGATGCAGCAGGAAGCCATCAGTGAGGCCATATACCCTCACCAGGCACAGGTCCGTCAGGCGCGCAACGACCTTTGCATACGGTTGCCGGCTGCTGAGGCCTAGGGCTGCAGTATGATGGCCACTTCCCCCGCTGCTGCTGCTGTTGCTGCTGCTGTTGCTGCTGCTGCTGTCATCACTGGAGCGGGCAGCATCGTGCACTAGGCGACCAGGCTGCATGTTGTGGCTCCCCGGCACAAGGCCCAGCAGTTGCAGCATCTGCGAGTCTGTGCAGCTTGTAGATGGCCCCGACAGTTGTAGCGTTCAACGGTTGCCAGCTGCCAACGCTTGGGCAGGTACGCTGATGCAAGCGACTGTTGTTGGTGGGTTTGGCTGGCAGCCTGTTGGTGTTGCGCTGTCATATCTGCCCCGCTAAAGGGTCCCACACATTGTTGCAGCTGCAAGCTGGTGAGGTGCGGGCAGCCCTGAAGCACAGCACGCACACCTGGAGGCAAGAGGTGGGTGCACGCAAAACGGGTGAGAGTGTACATCAGAAGGGGATGCAGGTGATGTTTGGGGGCTGGTAACATGGAAAACAACACAAAAAATTGTTCCACATAACTTGTGGGCAATGCGTCTTGCAGTGCCATGCGTCACCACAACCCCCGTCTGCGCCCTGCCGGCACCACCACTGTTACGCCGCCCCCTCTTTCCTTGATGCTATTGAGTTGCAAGGAAAGCAACGGTATAGCACACCCCAACTATAGCAAAGCGTGACTGTGCAGTCAAGCAAACTGTCCAATGAAGTAAGCTTTGCACAAAAGGGCGAACTGTGCATCCAAAGCAAACTGTGGAGCCCAGCAACCCTCACATGGCGTCAGCACGACGCCTTGGCCGCACCTGAGCTTGTGACTGTGCAGAGGGCCAAGCTGAGCCTCTGCAGGTGGCAGCAGCTGCTGGCTAGCTGGGCCAGAACATCATCTGTCACACACGCACCTACACCTGCACACAGGGGGCGTGGGACACACAAACGGTTTGACAACTGCTTTGGCTGCACACCCCTACGTTGCAGGACCCGGCATGGTGTGTGGAAGAGAAGTGCAACTGTGTGTTGCCTGGGTAGGCATGTTGTACCTCTGGTACAACCGCTCACACTCTGTACCCAACCCAAGCATGCATGCTCAGCAAGGGGTGCACTGCCCCTCTTGGCATACCTGCAGTGAAACTGACCAGGTTGGGTGCTCCACGCAGCACGCTGCTGATGGCGCCAGCACTCCAGCCCCACCCTACAGCAAGCCGCAGCAGACCCTGACCGACCACAGGCTGCACGGATAGAGGCGGGCTGGAAGCAGCAGCAGCAGGACACTGCCCCACGCCAGGCTGCAGACATGCTGCACTGCTGCAGGAGGTGCCCTCGTCACTGTGACTTGCAGTCTCAGTTGTTCCTTGCTGTTGCCGCTGCTGCTGCTGCTGCTGCTGCTGCTGCTGCTGCTGCTGCTGCTGGTGCGCTGTCATCTCTGTAAGTGCCGCCTCAAGCTGCCTTGCACCCTCCCCCTCCCCGAGTGACTTGCAGCCTGCCACTCCCAGCCGCCTGAGGCTGCTGCAGGTCTGTAACAGGCTGGACAGGGTGACCACTGACAGGTCTGCAGCAGTAGACACATCCAGCTCAGCCAGGCCTGACAGGGTGTGGCAGAAGCTGCAGCTGACCTGCTGATGGGCAGGCTGTGCTGCCAACCCCGACTGTGAGCTGGTGCTGTGGTGCGCTGCATGATGTGTGCTGCCTTGGTGCCCTGTTGCATGCTGCGCTGATGCATGCCGCCCCCCAGCGTGTGAACTAGCACCAGAGGAGCCATGTAGTAAGGGCTGCTGGTCAGCCAACTGAGGTGCCAGCGGCAGGCTGCTGTTGTGGCATGTGCTGCATGTGAAAACTGCGTTAGCATTCAGGCGGCAAGCCAGCAGCACTACAGCAGCAGCAGCAGCAGCAAGAAGATATGGCAGCACCGTCAGACAGACGGCAGCCAGGGCAACAAGGACAGCATGTCAAACAAAGTCAGCAGTGCTCAACAGCACCAGCGAATGCGCAACCACAAGCTGGATAATACCAAGGTATCAATGTGTGATGATCATGTCAAATGCCTGCATCACACTTGCTGACAGCATGAATAACCCGGTGAGGTGCGCACTGAGAGACCCTGACATAAGTCTGTGCCTGGCGGCATTGACTTGCCGTATGCCATGTCCCCGGCTGCACATGACAGCAGCCACCCCACAAACCCAGCCCAAGCCCTATTGACAGCATGTTCCCTCACAACCCACCCGCCAGCCCTCCCCTACACATTCACACGTTCAACCACTCCCTGCTCCATCATCACCGCTACCAACACCACCAGCACCCACCCACCCACACTCCCCAGGGGGACAGCCCTCCCCGGCGCAGGCTTACCCTCAAGGTGTGGCATGGCTCCCAAAGCGGCCTGGAACAGCCTGGCTGCAGGCGCGAGCCCAGCTGCTAGCGCCGCACAGCCAGACACATCCAGCACACGCAGCAGGCACACAGCTGGCTGAGGGACACAACTGACACTGGAAGCGGCAGCAGAACCCACAGCTGGCACCCCTGCCCCATGCACCAGCTGACCTGCCCTGCTGTCACAGTTGCTGCTGCTGCCGCCAGGTTGTGGAGCAGCAGCAGTTGCTGCTGCCTGGGGTGTGTGTGGTAGCTGCAGCCCTTGTGAGAGGCGCAACCCGGCAGACATCCTTTCCCGCAGCGCCTCAGCAGCCGACTGTGATGAATTTGCTGCCCTGTTGGGGCTGCCGAAGCTGATGTTTCTGGGCGTGTGCTGTGAGGCCTCCTCTGTGGCCAGGTCATGAATGTGATGCACCCTGCTGATGTGTCTGCTAAGCTGAGAGTCTTGAGGCTGCTGCACTGCACCAGGGTGGTGGCCAGCACATCATCACCCACTGACAGCTGCCCTGACAGGTCAAGGTGGCACAGCTCACCCCACCACCTGGACGGGGGACCAGCACGCCCTGCAGACACATGGTCATACACAACGCAGACACCACACATCAGGCACGCACCGGAAGCACAGCAGCACATCAGGACAGGTTGACATAGACTGGTCCAACACCTGCAGCTCACAGTACCCCGTACATCATCTGTGGCAGCCATACCAACCCGATGGATGACTTGCATTTGTACACCATGTGACAGGTTGCTGCACAAAGCAACGGAACAGTCCATATTGTAACAGACACACAATGCAGCACCCGCCCGGTGACTGTCACATTCACACAGTGTCCAGCCCCCGCCCCACCCCACCAGCAGCAGCAGCAGCACGCCCTTGCTCACCACAGCATTGAGGTTTGGCAGCTTGATACAGCCAGCAGGCCCGGCACAGCACAGCAGCGCGGGCTCATTGTACAGTAGTGCATCCCTCAGCAGGCGAGGGCACCCCCTGGAGCCTGAGGTGGCATCACAAGAGGCAGCGCCCAGGCGCTGGTAGCCACTGCCTGGGGACAGCTGAGGGGCCAAGGGGCCAGCAGGCCGGGTATGCTGCCAGGGGGTGGGGGAAGCGGCAGCAGCAGCACCTGGCGAGCTCCAGTGTACTGTGCTGGCTGCTGCTCGCCTTTGCCGTCACCAGACACGTCGCTGTTGGCAGCAGCAGCTGCGTCAGCGCCTGCGCCCGCGGCAGCTTGGCTGGTGCCAGCAGTGGGGCCAGGAGGCAGGCCCCACCAAAATCGCAGGTAGTGCAGCATGTGCCGCAGACCTGGCAGTGATGCAAGTCGCTCATAATCTAGCGCCAAGCTGCTGCCACTGCTGCTGCTGCTGTGTGCTGAGGTCTGTCCAGCAGGGTTGAGCAGCAGCTGGTGGAGGGGCAGGCTGGTTGTCCTCTCTACAGGGGGCAGGTGGCCATGCAGGAGCTGCAACCCTGACTGGCTGCTGCTGCGCTGGGAGGGGCAGCCGGCAGGGGACGCTGCTGCATGCAAGCTCGACTGCCCCCTGCTTGGCTCAGTGGTAGCGGCTGGCGGCTGTGTCTCAGTAGTGGTGGCGGCTGATGCCGTGGTGAGGCCTGCATTGGTGTTAGCCTGGCTGCCTGCCACATCACTGCTGGGGCCCAGCAACACAGTGGATCGCCCATCAGTCACAAGGCAGCTGGTCTGGCGCAGCATCTCCTGGCCTGTAGCAGCCCAAAGGACAGCAGCAACAGCAACATGCAGCAGCGTTTGTGGCATGCATGCATGCAAGTGCACTTCACTGCAGCATGCAGTTCACTTGGGTTCACCAGCAGGGCATCACAGAAGTGCATCACTTGTGTCGCCTGCTGTGGTGGCTGTGCTGATTGCATCAGCAGAGTGCCCAGCCTCATGAGCACAGGGTCGCTGTCATGCGATGCAAGCTGGTGTCTCTATGACATGCAGGGCCATACTCAGTAGTGGACAGTGTCCACCAACGTGACAAGAAATGCTGAGCAACCCCACTGTCGCGCATGCTGCTGCTGCTGCTGCTGCTGCTGCTGCTGCTGCTGCTGATGTACATGGTTTTTGCGCGGTGCACAGCGTACCTGGTTGCCAGTACAATGCAAAATCTGTTGACTGGTTGGGTCGCCTCTGGCCTGTGCCAGCTGCAGCACGTGTGCCATCCCTACTGCTGCTGCTGTCGCTGCCGCTGTTGTTGGAAGAGGGGGTTGTAGCCCCAGCAATGAATGCAGCTGGTGCGTCTGGCATTTCAAGCACTGACTGAAGCTCTGGGCTGAGCCCCGTGGCCGCATGTGGCCGGCCAGGTGTCCCTGCCGACAATGCCCGTCTTGGGGCAGCCGCTTCAGGTGCTGAGGCCTGCTGACGCTGCCAGGCTGCCATGAGCAAGGCGTCTCTCCACTTGCCTGCTGTCACTGCATGCAGCCGCTGGTCTGCTGCTGCCAACACGCTGTGAAGGGTGGAGGCCTGCTGAGGCCCATGGGCGCAGCTGTGCACAGCTGCATGCAGCAATACAGGGAGGGCACAATGATATGAATTATGATGCTGCTGCCTAACAGGCACAAAGCCAGGGGACACGGCGGTGGAGGACTCAACAGGTAACCAGCATGACAGGACAGCAGCACACCGTGTGCCACGCACCTGCAACATGCAGCACCAGGCATCGCAGTCGCACACAGGTCTGTAACAGAGATACTGCATCACATATATGTAAACGCCTGATTATATGCACCAGAACCTGCTCAGGAAGCTGATCATTGCAGAAGTGATCTGGAGTTGCCACGTCAGGCTTCCTCATCCATCAGCATGTGCTGATCAAGCTCATGAAGGTCAATGGTAACACTTATGAGGTAGCGTCAAGGGTGATGTATCCTGCTGGGAGTGGTCTCACGGGTTGTTGCGTCCTAGGTTTACTCAGCTGATCGTCAGATATGTTGTCAGCACTGGAAAATCGCTCGCCATACTTGCTGGAAAGCCTTGTGTTCAAAGCGATATTGCGCTAAAGTGCGCCAGCAGCAAAGGCGTCATTCTCACCAGGCACTCTGTGCAGCACACGGTGAGTGGGTTGCTGCATCCTCCTCCTGCCTCATATGCGCGCATTGGTATCCACGTAATGGTGCTTGCGCGTCCTTGTAAATTTCAGACTGCAATGCACTGCTTCAGCACGTCAGCAACTGATTGCAAATGCTGCTGTTGGGACTGCCTGACTGGTGACACAGGTGACCTCACCATGACTGGCGTTGTGTCCACGTACAAGGACTGCTTGAAGCGGCTGCAAGTGCTACATGACGGGTCTGGCTCGCCTGAAGCACAGGCGGCAACATACATGCAGATTGCCACCAAGATGGACAAGCTGATGCTGACAACAGACCACCCTCCCAAGGCAACCTGGAAAAAGCTTGTGCTGGACATGCAGGCAAGTGTGGGTGCACACGATATGCTCCGTGCTGCCAAGGATTGTTTGCACCCTGACTGTAGGGACAGGTACTTGTATGCAGGGTGGCTGTGTGAAGCAGTTGCAGTGTGGGTTGGTGCTGACAATCTACCAGCTGATGTTTCAGACACAACTTCAATCCAAGGAGCTACTATTTTTGGGAGATACTATCTTTTAAGCGAGTCTCCCCTGTGAGGTGTGCCCAGCATCCGATAGCAACACGTTGGGCCTTGACTTGGTGGCATGAGTTTCCTTGTTGGCTGAATTGTGCATGGTGAGTGGCATTTGGGCCAGGGGCGCCCCATGCTGTCACCGGCCCTTGACCAAAACAGATTCCCCTCATGCCCCCCAGCTGCATGCCCTTCTTTCACGCTGCCCTGCCCTCCGCCTTGCTGTTTGCTTGATTGTGCAGGTACCCTTCCATGCAGCTGCAGCCTGTAGCGAGGCAGCACACCCTGTTCGTCATACCTCAGACATGTTGAGACAGCAAGGTGCTTTCCTCATCCTCAAAGCCATCCTGCAGACAGCCAATGACGCAGGGCTGTTTGAGCTCCAGCTAGCAGCACAGGGTACCAGCAGCACTCTGGCGGTCAGCATGCTGCAACAGCTGCAGGATGCAGGATTGATGCAGCAGCTGCTGCTGTCACTGAGGCAGGCAACACAGCACCTGCAGGACGCGCAACCCACTCATGCAGACGGCAGCGCAACACTGCATGGGGTGCTTGAGAGGGCAGCTGATGTGCTGACCACCACACAGCTCGTGATGCTGCTGCATCGCGGGCTGCCTGCGGTGCTGCAGGCGCATGCTGTGCTGGCACCAGCAGCCCTTCGCCTGGTGACAGCAGCTATGAGGTACCTCACCCTCAACCTGCCCATAGCCCAGCAGCAGCAGCAGCAGCAGCAGCAGCAGCAGCAGCAGCAGCAGCCAGGTCGGCAGCAGCAGCAGCAGCAGCAGCAGCCGGGTCGGCAGCAGCAGCAGCAGCAACAGCAGCAGCAAACAGCTCGTCAAGTATTGCTGGTGAACGGGGGCGCAGTGGTGCTTGCAAGTGAGCTGGTTTTGGCAACCCTCGGAAATTCCATTTTTACTGCTGGCAGCATTCCTGCCGCCCTGCACGCAATCCCACAGCTGCAGCAGCTGCTGGACAGCCCTGATCTGGTGCCGTCCCTGGCGCTGCAGCTGACGGTGGTGGCCCAGGGCCTGCTGCTGCAGCAGCCACTGCAGGAGCTGCAGGCCGCTGCTGCAGCAAAGGACAACAGCAGGGCCAGGGGGCGACAAATGCAGCATACGCGCGAGCGGAGCAGCGGCAGCAGTGGCAATTGCAGCAGTAGTGTCGACGCGTTCGCAACGGAGCTTGATCTGCCTCTCATACTGCTGCAGCAGCTGCAGGCACAGCAGCGGCTGCTGCCCACCACGCCCTGTCAGCAGCAGCTGTTTGAGCTCTTGGGTGTAGACGCCATCACACTGGCTTGGGCAAGCCAGCATCAGTCCAGGCGTCACTGCACCACGTACTTCCAGTGGTTGCTTCGCCTGTACCAGAACGTGATCGAGCACCAGCAGCAGCAGCAGGGGGGTGAGCAGCAGCAGGGAGCAGCTACACAGGCGCAGCTGTATCTGCTGCTGCCGGCGATGCTGCGGCCTTGTGCGGCTCGGCTGGGCAAGCCGGGCTCTGCAGCTGCAGCTGCTTTAGGGCTGAGCATGGCAGATTCGGCACAGCTTTGCAAAAACGTAGGAGCAGTATGCTTCACCTCCCTTGATGTGTGGCAAGGCCAGCAGGGTGTCAGCAGCAGTGGGAGGAGCAGCACACTACATGAGCAGCAGCTGTGCCTGGGTGAGCTCAGGAGCCTTCTGCTGCTGGTGCTGCATGAAGTGCTGCTTGCTATGCCACCGCGGCAGGAGCAGCAGCACCAGCAGCAGCAGCAGCAGCAGCATGGGTCCACCCTCAGCGCAACAGCGTCAGCCGCTGCTGCTGCCGCCGGTGGTTCTTCTATGAACTCGGCAGCAGTAGCAACAGTTGCTGCAGGGGTCAGCACACTCAGCAGTGTGCAGGCCGCAAGCTCCCCTGGGCAGCAGCAGGGTTGCCAGTCAACTCGAAGCACAGATTCTCAATCCTGCGAGGATTGGAAGCGTGCTGCTGAGGTGCTGATAGAAGCGCTGTTGCTGCTGCTGCATCAGCAGAAAGTGCCTGTGCTTATGCAGCTGCGACGCACGATTGCAGCGGCACAGCAGCAGCAGCAGCTGGCTGGAGCCTCATCGGCAGGGCCAGCAGGAGAAAGTAGTGCCAGCTGTTGCAGCACTGCTACACGACAGCAGCAGCAGCAGCAGCAGCAGCAGCAGCAGCAGCAGCAGCAGCAGCAGCAGCAGCAGCAGCAACGTAACAGCCAGGGTGGTGTTGACAGGGATGCCAGCAGTGCCCTCCCACCTGAGATGTCTGTTGCCGCACAGGCACCCTTCATCTTTGCCACCTTCGAGCACTTTGTGCGGCTGCAAGCAGCAGCTTTGACAGCAGAGGGGTTGACAGCATTCACTGGGGCGACTAAAAGGGTGCTGACTCTTGTAGGGTCGGGCTGCAGCGGCACCACGAATGTCTGGATGTTAGGGGTGTTGACTGCAGCAGCTCAGGAAGCGGGCCTGGGACAGGCAGGGGGGCAGCAGTACTACAGCTTGCTGTGCAGCTTGATGAAGCTTTATTATTCCTTCAGTCGGCAGTCAGTGTTGCTAGAGGGTGTGATGTGGACTCCCATGTATGCTGCCTGTGCGGCGCTGCGTGTGATGCATCTGGAGGGTGAACCCGCCCCCACGCTGAAAGCACTGCCCAGCTTGTTTCTTATCGGGCGCTGCTGCTTGCTGTGTATAGATATCTTGTCAGCACAGGCTGAAAATGGGCAGCTAGCACTGCAGGAGAGCCAGCAGCTTGAGCTCAGGTGCTTCCTGTACGGATACCTAGATGCGGCTTGTTCGCAGCAGAGGACTGGCTGCCTGCACGCTTGGCAGAGCTGTCTGCGGCCGGGTATCCAGACCCCAACGGCTGGCTGCAGCAGCTGCGGGCGGCAATGGCGGCAGCAGCAGCAGTACAGCAAGCGGGGGCTGAGGCGGCTGCTGCCCAGTGTGCGGCCCTGTGCAAGAGCTGCGAGCCCTTGGTCGGGCCAGCTGCTTGTTTGCTGTGCCGGTGTTTTGCAACAACCCGAGGTGCATGTCGCTGCACGGGGAGACGGAGGTCAGCCTTGTGTCGGGGCGTGCCTGTGTGTGCGGGGGCTGCAGGGTTGCGCGGTACTGCGGGCGGGAATGTCTGAGGCAGCACTGGCAGCAGCACAAGCCTGTGTGCAAGGCCCTGGCAGCAGCTGCTGCTGCAGCGGGGGCCGGGGCGCCCACAGGGGATGCTGCTGCGCCTGATGCGCTGTAGAGTGTTCCGTCTGCAGTTGCCATTGTGGTTCTCATCCCCTGATCATTGCTTGGGGGTGATATGACCTTGTGCACTGCTCGCATGAGCTGTTGCTGGCTCTGTTGACGCCCATGGTGTCTGTCAAACAGACGCTTTCATGGTTGCTTTGTGATGGTTGCAGTTGTGGATTTTGTGCACACATCTTGCAGCGTCAAACATACGTACAACCATCATGTTGCTCATGGCTATGCAATGCATCAGCCCAACTGCGTTGCTGTATTACTGGCTGCTACGGGTTTGACTTTGCACATGCGTCGCACATGAGTGATTCCTCACAATTTGCAGTGGGCCAGACTGCATGTGTGCAAGTGGTGAACTACGCCCTGACATGAAACTTTCTGGCTCAACTCTCAAAAGGAAAGTTTAGGCTGCAGTTCCCATCTGACACCAATGTTTCCTCAGTAATGTGGCAGCTAGCGTTCATGTTTGAATAGACGTCTGCAAGGGTGTTGGTCCCACAATCAATCCTAATAACGATCAAAAGGACTTTGCAGCGCTGGGCCAGCGCCAACAGCCAAACCTATGTCTAGCCGCATTTGCACATGCACATGCATCAATCAACCACTTCTCTGCGTCAACAGACACGACAGCTTCAGCCTCTGCGATCTTACTACAACAGCCAAACCTATGACGGCACATGCAGCCAACCTGGACAAGCCACGTTTGCAGGACTGTTGCAACAAATCCAATCAAAACACACTATGCAGCCCGGCACTACGGTGCAGCCGCTGTCCATGTGACCGGTTACACCAAGCACCTGCCCTGATGGCTGCAGACGGGACAGTTGGCCATGCCAGCCACTGTGACGCGCGTGTGCGGCGCCTTGGCGGCTGCCAGGTACTGTGTTGGGGATGCGTCTGTGCTGGGCGCTGCTGCCATAGCAGCGTCGCAGCTGCTATGCCTGCCACCACTGCTGCTGCTGCTGCTACAGACGTCACCGGGGGCGCTGCTGCTAGGGCCGTTGGGTGGGCTACTGCTGCTGTTGCAGGCCTCTCATGGCCCTGGGAGTGTGCATCTGCTGCTTGCGGCGCTACCTGCCGGCCGCAATGAGATCCTTTCAAATTTGGCTGCAAGCCGTTGGGGACGGCATGAAGCAGGACGGCTTGAAGCAGGACAGCCCAGCCCTGAGGCTAGGACCCTGCCTGGTGCAGGCCGGAGCCTTGGCGACACCTGTCTCGGCTGCTGCTGGTGGGGAAGAAGGGACCTGCAGTGCTGAGACTGGTGTTGTGTCCAGCACTAGCCTGTGCCGCACAGCTGCTGAGTCAGCAGCTGTGACACCGCTGCTCGCAGGCTTGGGAAGGACCCCTGCAGCTGCTCAAACACCTGGAAGGAGTGCTGCAGCAGCTCCCTTAGTGGAGCCAGCTCAGGCTGCCCTGGACGGCAGCCACATCCCCCATGGTCAAGCCCACCACGGCCCGTTCAAGGTTCCCAACAACCCGTTGTAGCTGCACCACATCTAGCCTAGATGTTGGGGTGCTGTGCTGCGGCTGGCTGGTCAGTGCAGCAGTTGCAGTTGGCTTGCGGTAGTGCTTGGACATTGCAGTGGCCCATTGTTGTTGCTGGTGATGCAGACTTGCATTGGTGTGTCACACCGTTGATGCACGAGCACTACTGATGTGCTACTTGGCCCGATCTTGCACTGCAGCCTATCTCTTGTGGTGTGCAAGTGATCTGCATGAAACTATCATGTTGCCCTCTCTTCGCCACTGGCAGAGTAAAATTGTTTCTGTTGGGCAGCAAACTGAGGTAGTTTGAGTGCGCACGTCGCATGCAGTGTTGCTGTTGAAACATATCTGGGCATGTCGTGTTGGCCAACTTGTATGGCCCCCGCCGCAAGGTCTCTCTTTGGGCAACATTGTGCGTCGTATTGAGTGGCATGTGTCCCTTGTGGGGCCTCAGGGAGGGGTAAAGGATTTGGGCACTTTGCCTCTACCAAGTGTCACCCCGTGTGATGATGATGCTTGGAGTGTGTGTCAAGAGGGGACCCCGCCGTCCTTACAGGGCGGGAGCCAATGGGAGGTAATCCTATGGCGTTCAACGCCAGGCTGGGTTTTGAGGGGGCCCTGAAGCATTATACTTTGTCAACGCCGTGTTTGTGTTGCAGTGCTTTGCAACCACCACTGCATGTCAGTAGTTGTGTGTGGACGGTAGCTGTCTGTATCTACCTGCTATGTTCAAGCAATGTGCGCCAACGCTACCACTTAAGCAGGCCAGACTGTTCTGCACTTATGCACTGCGCAATGGACTGGTGTTGTCATCGAGCACCCTGAACAACTTAGTGTGTAGGCCGCCTCTGCAGAAACCAACACATCCTCGCAACACCCGGTGGCTGGCACGCCGTGCAGTCCTGCCGCAGTCAAGTCATGTCCACAACATCATGGCTTATGCCACCACAAACAATTTTTGGGCCAACTGAACGTCAACCACAGGTTGCAAACCATTCTTGATCAGGCAGGCTTCGAAAACAACACCGTGTTGTGGCAGCGCTGCCAGCGCTAATGGTTGTACAGACAATGTGGGAAGTACCAGCGACCCAGGCAGCAGGCGGATTGTATTGTGCGTGTGGAGTGAACGAACTTACAGACGACTAGTTTCGCCTTCTTCAAGGCTCATCAGGTCTAAGCTCGAAAAACACACGCAGCATGCAAGTATAGGACTGGCATGCAAGAGATAACAGGTGCAGTGACTGTCAGTGTGGGAGTGGTGGTGTCAACACCTGCTGATATGCTGTAAAGCATGCAGACCACAGTTTCAGACAGTCAGCACACTGTTTCAGTGCCGTGCCCTGATCAGGCGTGCTCCAATGGAGCGATTCTTGGTGTATGCAACAATCAGCTTGGCGTCAGTGCCACCAAAGATGGAAGCAACATCTGCCTCATGCTTGTGAGCTGCATATACACGATTCAGCACTGCTGCAACTTGTGCAGTCATTTCAAACTGCCCATTGGGCAGGACCAGCACAGGGGGCATCCCAGCCTTGGGCTTGGGGCCGGTGGTGGAGTGCAACAGGCGAACACGGCATGCATGATCCACTGCTGCAAACCACTTTTTCAGCTGGCTGACAGGATATCCCCGATCAACAAGGCGCTGCATAAACAGCGCTTTCATGCGATCAAAATCAGCTGGGAGGGTGTTGGTGACAGCATAACGCTGTAGCTCGGCTTTGATGAAACCTTTGAACACACCCTCCTGTGGAAGGAGAAATAAGGGATATACATGTACTGGTTGTGGGGCTTCTGATAGGTTGTAACCTTCAGGCCCACAGATACACCAGTACTCTCACACTTGGTGACTGTTATGTCCATGTAGTCAATGCTATGCTGACTGTACTGCCAAGTGATTTTGATGTTGGGCAGGGTGCTGTTAAGCACCTGCAAGAACGCTAGCAAGCTGGCCTCGTCCCCCTCCCACACAAAGAAGCCATCATCAATGAAGCGCTTGTAAATGGCTGGCCAGTGCTCACACTGCGCTTGGGCCACAGCCTCAAGGCAGGAAGCAACATATATGTTGCTGTAGGGTGGTGCAACAGGAGTGCCCATGACGGTACCCTGTTTCTGCTTGTAATACCGCCCATCAAACTGGCAGTACCCATGCTCCATGACAAAGCTTAGCAAAGCATGCACCATACCCCCGTGATATCCACACTGTGCTGCTGCATGTGCACAAGCTGGGACAGCCCCCGCGTTGTCAATGCTGGGGTACATGCTTTCAACGTCAAAAGTAACAAGGAAAGCATCACGGCCGACTGTGCTGCTCTCTAGCAGTCGGACTAGGGTCTTGCTGTCAGGCAGGACCTGTGGGAACAGCTGTTGACAAGTGGCATTCAGCACATCTGCCAAGTACACAGAGGCACCATTGGTAACCCAGCTGTGGCAGGCAGCAATGGGCCTGCCTTTCAGCAAGTGCAGATGCTCGCGTGTTACGGCAGGCAATTTATGCACCTTCGGCAGAAGGTAGAAGTACGGCACAGTGCACTCAGATGCGGCCGCTGCCTGTAGGTATTTCACCACATGACCAGGCACATATGGGGCATACGCCTCTGTCAAACGCAGGGCTTCCTCTTGCAGGCCCTGCACTCGGGCGGGAATGCTAGCAGCTGGCACCTCTTCATAAGTGGAGGTAGCCCCTAGCTGCCGCAGGCACTCTGCAATATACCACGACCGATCCAGAATGCACAGACCCATATTCTTGTCAGAGGGCTTGACAGTAATAGCGGGGTCATGTTGGAGCTCAAACAGAGCTCGACGCATATCAGGTGTCACATTGTCACACACAGGGTGAGTGTGCATGAGGACTGGCCTCACATCATAGCAAGCGTTCAAAGCTGCAGTGACATCCTGAACAAAACGCTCAACAGCATCAGGGACATGAGGAGGCTCCCAGGTGGAGCTGGGCACGTGATACTTGAGATCATATGCGGCTGGATTCCTTTCCCTGTCCTTGCGCCTGCCGTCAAACCAAGCTCGCAGCCGTATGTTCCTTGTATACCTGGCAATTTGGCGGTTAAGCCGGTCCCTGGGGGTGTCAGCACCAGGGGTAGGTATGAACTTGTGGCCGAGGTTGAGGGTCCTGAGGGCGGCAGCGCTGAAGGGTTTGCTGCTGAGGTTGAACACTCCCTTTAACGGGAGGGCTGGCGGCCCTGTGGGCCGTTGTTGCCGCCTCTGCCGGTACGCCTGTAGTTTGCGTTGGCGTTTGTGCGCCCGGCTCCTGCGCCGGGGTTGGCTGGGGGGCGGGGCTGCTGCTGTGGCTGGCGTGCAGGGCTGCGCCCCGGCTGTGCCTGCTGCCGGGCACCGCGCCGTTTGGGGCGCCGCTGTTGTTGCGGGGTGGGCGGCGCTGCTGCTGCTGCTGCTGCTGTTGCCTGCCAGCAGGCTGTGGCCGGTGCTGCTGCTGCTGCTGCTGTGGCCTGTTGTGCTGCTGCTGGCGGGGCTGCTGCCGGGGCTGAGGCCTGTTCTGCCGCCTGTTACGGGGCTTGGGCTGGGCCGGGGTGGCAGGGGACACGGGCAGAGGCGTGTGTTGCAGCAGGTGTGTGATGCTGGCGGCGATGCCAGCCTGGATGGCTGTTGCCACCTGGTTGGGGTCATGGCAGCGTTGGAAGCTGCGTGCTGCTGAGCCTCCTGCTGCTGCTGCTCCTGGTTGGGGTGCATGTGATCATGCTCCATGGCAGCCTCACCATCTGCACACTCCTGTGCGCCAGCTGGCGCAGGCGGCGCTGCTGCTGCCACTGCTGAGACTGCTGCAGCAGCTCCTGCTGCTGCAGCTGCGGCTGCCAGACTGGCAGCGGTGGTGCCATTGGCTTGCTGGCGCTGCTGCTGCCGCTGCTGTTGCTCGATGCGGCGCTGTGCTGCCGCCAGCAGCTTGGTCTCACGTGCAGCAGCACCCTCGTGCAGGGAGTTACCAATGGAATTGACATTAATGTCCAGAAGCTTGAGTGCGTGGGTAAGCAGGAGCTGCAGGTCGGCATCAGCTGCGTGGCTGGAGCCGGACACAAAGCTGCTGAATACTGCTCGCACGGCATCAGGACCTTTGACAGTCTTGAGCTGCTGCACTGTGTCTGACAGGTCGTCAATGACTGCCTGCTTCTGCTGCCTATAGATCTCAGCAATCTCATGAGGCACTCACGGTATCGCTGCTGGGCAGTTTCTCC
>VIIQ02000479.1:0-19750 GCA_007449985.2 Desmodesmus armatus
AAATCCCAGGGTGAAGTGCGTGCTTGTGAGAAAATCCACTTACCTGTACACTGTCTTGCCCTTCAGCTTGCTGTAGTAGTCCACAACAGGTGGTGCTGCCGTCCTGCTGCTGCTGGCCATGACCACTGCTTGCCGCGTGCTGCTGCTGGCTGACTGCTGTTGAGGCTCCTCCTACTTGGTGAGCAGATACAGCGGCGCAAAGAACAGCAGGCAAGCGCGCAACAGCCCGGGGGCGAGGAGCGCGAGCGGGGGGGGGGGGGTAAGGAGGTACGGATGCAGGGCGCGCTGTGCTTTGTGCACAACAGTCAAGGTGATGAGGCCTAACCTTCAACGGTGGCTTCCTGTCCTGTACAGGTAAAAGCCACCACTGCTGTGTTCTGTCCCCATTCCACCACCTCCCCCCCCCCCCCCCTCCCCCCACAGAGCCTCTGTAGCACTTGGAGCTTTGGCAGCTGCAGCAGTCACCGAGCGGGCACTGCCTGCTACATGCTGCTTTGATGGTGATGGTGAGTCATGCCACATGATATGCATTCTGTTGACGAGCAATGCATCGCATCATAACTCAGCATAGCCATGCAAGCAAAACTGGTGACTCCTGCTGGTGGCCAGCCTGGCAACACAATTGCTTGACACCTGGTCCTGCTCTGGGCCATTAGCTGCCGTTGCCAAGATTTAGATAGCACATTCAGTCGCGCAGCACGTCGAACGCACCTTGGTACAGCTGCCTGCAGGGGCTGGGCCCTCCTACTGCTGCTGACACCTCTCCTCAAGGCGCTGGAGGGTTGAGACGCCAACGCCCTCATCTTCACTGTTTAGTCCACGTATCGACTCAGAATGACAATTGGTGTTGTGAACTTTGGCTTCCCTCACCTCAGAAACTCATGGAAGATCTAGAGGTGGTGGTTGCACAATACCATGCATGCAAACTCGATTGAAGCACTCTGAGTCTGCTGATCTACCCTATCAGTCCGTCGTCGTGTCTATCACTTGCACACCTCCTCCTTGTGCAGCAGTTTACTGCCCTGACGTAAGGCACTCCATCTGTCGATCCAGGCCTGCCTTGCAGACTCCTGAAGTCGTAATATATAGTCATACGCTGTACATACTTTCGCACCTGCAGCAAGCCAGCCAGTCCTTGGTGTCTGCGTTTCTAGCCCCACCCATACAGCAGAAGCAGAGCACCAGAGCAGAACAGCCAGCATGTTCCACTTCCCCGCGGCCACCACTCCGGAACCTTCCAAGAGACGTACAGGGCCTTCCCGATGGCGTTCATAGACAAGCAGTCTGCTGATTATGGAGACAAGGTCATCCTGCCACCCTCAGCACTGCACAAGCTGGGTGAGCATGGGCCAGGCAGGGTGGCAAACGTTCTGCAGGAGGCAGAGTGCTCAAGCACTATCATGCTGCTTCATCTTCATACTTCATTTCATACTGTCTTACTGTATTTGCTCTGGCCAGTGCGGTGCCCTCTGTCTGGTGCTGAGCGAGGGTGTCAGTCCTGCAGTGGTATAATGTAAAGGTGATGGCAGGACAGCACTTTCATGCTGCCTCCTGTTCATGCTGCGTGGGTTTCTCTTCTGGCACTATATGTTGGCACAGCCTGCCTTCATTGTGTGATGTGCTTGGGTGGGGCAAACTTGAGCGGCAAGCAAACCCAGTGGGCACTCAATTAGGAGGGGCTCTTGAGTCGGGCCCAGCACACTGCAGCAGCTGGCGCTATGTGTATCAAACGACAGGGGTTGACAGGCATGGCAGCAGCACCTGGGCAGAGGCACTTCTCCTCCACATAAATCAGATGCAGCGAGAGTTGGGCATGGGGCCAGCACACACAGCAGCAGCTGAACTCAGCTGCCCCCCCCCCTCTGGCTCATGCCAATCACATGATGCAGCACTTGATGGAAAGGCTTGCATCTGCTCAGATTGTGTGTAGGATGGGCGGAGGATCATGCGCGGCGCGTGCGCAGCTGTTCCTGCCTAGTCCTTGCACCCTGCGCAGCAATTGCTGGGAAGCTCTGTGCTGCGGTTTCAGCCGCAGGTTATGCTCTGCACACCTGCGCAGACTTTGTTTATATGGGGAGGGGGGTTGAAAAGCGTGCGCAGCTGTTGATGCTGCACATTTTCGTGTCACTATGTTGGTGCGCACTACCACAGCACTACACCAAACAGCAGCAGCACCAGCAGCATATACTCCCACCGGCACCTCTAGCACTCCAGCAGCAGCAGTCAGTGATGAATGCAGCAACAACTTGGCTTCATTAAGCGATGTAGTTGATAGGGGAGGTTGATGGTGAGGCAAGGCTCTGCATTGTTCCTCCCAGCTGGAGCGCCTGAGGGCGATGCCAGCAGCAAATGTGCGCCTCAGCAGCAGCAGCAGCAGCAGGGGGAGCTAGTGGGGTGGGTGGTTTGAGTCGCCATGGTAGTGTATGGTCCCATTTACACCAGCAGCTGCTGGGCGGGTGCTGCTTGCTCCCCTGCGCGCGGCCTCGCTGAAGGTTGAGCACCGCATGCTTCACCCCCCCCCCCCTGACGCCCACTATCATACTCAACACAACCCCTGTTTATGCCTTGGTTTCCCCCACACACACCCCTTGCTCCGTCCGCTGCCACCGCTGCCGGTTTTGCTGCTGTTCGTGCCCCCTTCCTGCAGCCTCCCTTGACATCCAGCACCCCATGCTGTTACTTTGCCCCCCCCCCCCCCCCCCCCCCCAGAAGAACCCCATGCAAGTGGACACTCTCCCTGTTTGATGAAGTATGAATTCACTCCACCCTTGCTCCTCTTCCTGCTGCTGCTGCTGCTGCTGCTGCAGCCTCCCTTGAGATTGAGTACCCGATGCTGTTCAAGGTTGTCAACCGGTCCACTGGTCGGTCCACCCACTGCGGTGTGCTGGAGTTTGTGGCACAGGAGGGACACGTCTACCTGCCAAGATGGGTGAGGGGCACACACTGCTGCTGCTGCTGCTGCTGCTGTTGCTGTTGCAGTGGTTGGAATGCAATCAGCTGCAGCCGCACAATTGGGCTGTGGCGGTGGCAGGGGTTCAGCATGACGGACCCTCCACTCCCGTTGGGTATTGGGCGGAACGGGTCACCTCAAGTTATCCCAAAGTCACCCCCCATGGGGAAGCACCCTCGTGTGCCCCCCCCCCCTCCCCCATTCTGTGTCAGTTCCCTCACTTCTACTACATGATGGGCACCATGGTTCCTACAGAAGGCCACCCCGTGACGTTCACCAGTGTACCCCTGCCCCAAGGGAGAAACCCCTGCCACAGGAATGGTGCAGCCTGTCACCCCTCTTTCCAATTGTCCCCCCCCCCCCCGCGCGAAACACACATACGCCCGTTGTATCAACGCACATACATCCCTGCCCCCCTCCTCTGTTGCGCATGTGCAGATGATGGCAACATGGTGTTGACTGAGGGCCAGCCTGTCACCTTCACCAGTGTGTCTCTGCCCAAGGGCAACTTTGTGAAGCTGCAGCCCGTCACATCAGACTTCCTCGACATATCCAACCCCAAGGCAGTGCTGGAGCGCACACTGCGCAGCTACTCATGTTTGACTGTTGGGGACTGCTTTGTGGTCAACTACAACAACAAAGACTATGAGATAGAGGTGCGAAATGGGGCATTGGGGCAACATGCAATAAAAACAGTTCTCTGTGTGTGTGGGAGGGGGGGGGGGCGTGTGTGCACGTGTGGGGGGATGTGTGTGTGTGTGTGGGGGGGGGGGGTATTCTAGGGCGGATGTGGGCCTGCCTTGACATATCCAATCCCAAGGCAGTGCTGGAGCGCACCCTGCGCAGCTACTCGCGTTTGACTGTTGGAGACTGCTTTGTGGTCAACTACAACAACAAAGACTATGAAATAGAGGTGGGCAGGGCTGTACGAGGGCGCGGGGGGGGGGGGGGGGGTGCAGGCGCCTGTGCATCTGCTTGGGGTGTTTGGCTGGGCAGGGCGTGTGTGTGGTGTTGGGGACAATGGGTACTGCCTGGACATATCCAACCCCAAGGCGGTGCTGGAGCGCACACTGCGCAGCTATTTGTGCCTCACAGTTGGGGACTGCTTCTTGGTCAACTACAACAACAAAGACTATGAGATAGAGGTAGAAATGGGGCTTTGGGGCAACAGGTAGTGCAGCAGTCTCTCTGTGTGTTCGTTTGGGGGGGGGGCAAGCGGAGGGGGGGGTCTACTGCTGGGCATTGTAGATATTGGTGATGCACATCGCGAACAGACCTAGGGCTGCAAGTGTTTCTTTTGCCTCTGCAAATACCTGTGGCAGTGTGTATGTCGCACTGTCTGGGCTGCCACTGTCAAGGGCATGTGCTGTTGTTCCTGTGGTAACAACGCTGCTGCTGCTGCTGCTGCTGCTGCTGCTGCTGTCGTGTCACAGGTGCGTGAGGTGAAGCCAGGCACTGCCGTCAGCATCATTGAAACAGATGTCAACCTGGAATTTGAGGCACCGAAGGACTACAAGGAGCCAGTGCCACAGCCAGCTATGTCCAAGCAGCAGCCGCCGCCAGCAGCAGCAGCAGCAGCAGACGGCCAGGCTGGCCCGTCAGCAGCAGCAGCAGAAGAGGAGCCAGAAGAGCCGAAGTTTGTGCCCTTTGTGGGTTCAGGGAAGCGGCTCGACGGCAAGCCCAGCAGCAGCAGCAGTAGCCCGGCGGCGGCGGCTGACCGGCGAGCAGCGATGGCAGCAGCGGCAGCAGCACGGGCAGGGGGTGGCGGTGCCGGCAGCAGTAGTGGGGGTGGGGGTGCGGGCAGCAGCAGCGCTGCGGTGGGTGGTGCCAAGCCTGGCACGTTTGTGAGCACTGGCAACAGGCTGCTGGACAAATTGGAGATGGATAAGGTGTGTGTGGTGTGCGGCTGTGTGTCGACAGAGAGACTGCATGCGTGCACATGCATGCTGGCTGGCAATGTGTGTGTGGTGGGTGGGTGGTGGGGGGGGGGTCGTTTAGCGGGCGGGCGGGTGGGTGGGCGCGCGTGCGCGTGCTCAGACAGCTGTTGGCGGGTGGGGGTGTGGGCGGGCGCACCCGGCGGCGGTTGGGGGGGCGTTGTGTGCGCGGGTGGGTGGATGGGTCAGGCGCCCGGGGGGGGGCACGTTTGTGAGCACTGGCAACAGGCTGGTGGACAAATTGGAGATGGATAAGGTAGGTGTGGTGCGCGGCTCTGGGTGGGCGGGTGGGGTGGGCGGGCGCGCGCGCGCGCGCGCGACGTGTGTGGATGGGTGGGCGCCCACGCACTCACTCGGGCGGTTGTTGGCGGATGGGCGGGCGGGTTTGGGGCCTTGGGGGGGGGGGCGCTGGGGCGGCTGTTAGCGGGTGGGTAGGTGCACGCGCGCGTGCGCGGGGCGGGCGGGTGAATGAGTAGGTGCACGTTTTTTGTGCACTGGCAACAGGCTGCTGGACAACTGGAGATGGACAAGGTGGGTGTGGTGTGCGGCTTTGTGTGGGTGGGTGGGGGGGGGGGCGCAGGTGGGGTGGTGGGTCGGCGCGCGGGTGGGTGGGTGGGGGGGGGGGGGTGCGCGCGGCGCTGTGGGTGTTTGGGTTGTCTGGCGCGCGCACGGCTGTGTGTGGGCGTGGTGTGTGTTTGGGCAGGGGCGCGCGCGCGTGGGCGGCTGTGGCTGGGTGGGTGTGTTTGGGGGGGGGGGTCCGACAAGGCTGTTGATCCACCTTGTGCTTGCTTTGGGACAAGTGGGGGGGGGGGGGGGTGGATGCTTCACTGCCTGGCAGACTTGAAGCGTGACCCGGACTGAGGTGCGCTTACGCCCCTTACTACAGCAACCATGCGCGCAGCAAGGCGCTGTACCATGTCGCTCTAGGAATGGATTAGACTACCGTTGCTACTGCACATGCTGACGCTACTGCTGCCCTGCGCTTTCTGCTGCTGCTGTGTTGCTGTCTGTTCGTGGCCTGCAGTTGAAGGCCAAGGGTCAGCTGCCTGCAGCCCCACCCCCAGAGGAGGAGAAGAAGGAGGAGGAGCCTTCATTCAAGCCTTTTGAAGGGAAGGGTCGCAGCTTGAGGGGATGAAGGCGCACAGGAAGCCGGCAGCAGCAGCAGCAGCAGCAGCAGTGCTGTGCTGGCGTCAGCAACAGCGGCAGCAGCACCAAAGAGAAGGCTTGCCGGCAAGCCGTTTGCTGTGCAGTTCTCAGCTTGTGGGGATGGATTCGTGTGGGAAGGCACCAGCAGCACTGCAGCAGCAGTCTAATGCTGGCAGGGGCAGCAGTAGCGGAGGGTGTGCATGCAGTCAAGCAATTTGCTGGGAAGTCAGCAGCAGCAGCAGCAGCACGGCGCCAGCGCTGTACTGGCATGAGCAGCAGCAGTAGTACTGAAGGGAGCGGCTGCCGTCAAGCTATATGCTGTGAAACTTGAGCATGAGTGTACATCTGTGCTGGAAGCAGCACGCGAGCAGTGCCGAGGGTTGGGTAGAGCATTCAGCTTGATAGGGTGGAAGGTGGGGGTTGGTGGTGGTGGTTCGGGGGGGGGGGGGGCGCTGGCAGTGCTGCGAAGCACATGCGTGGTAGCGTCGTGGGGTCTGGAGGTGCATCAAGGATACCTTGACTTGCAGGTGTGACTTGAGCACTACTTTATAGTAACATTTCAAAATGCATGCAGGTGGGGCAGCAGGTCACTTTTGTGTACGTACGGTGGGGCAGCATTTGGGCTTCAAGTGGGATGGTTGGGGAGGCAGGAAACCAAACTCTCTGAAATGCGGCCAAAAAAGGAAGGCATCATGAACGCACGTGCTGCAGTTCTCAAGTATGCAACATGTGTCATGTCGCTGTCTCACCCGTAAGCAAACCAAGGTCACACATATCGACGATGGGCGCTACATGTTGCACTTGCGATGTAGAGCCACTTCAGAATTTTATCTTCATCATTAATCCGTTTGAGTGCTTTGTGATGACATCCGGGCCGCTCCTGACCTACACTTGAGGAACAACTTCCCGCCTCTCATCGATGGCGGGGTGGGTGGATAAAGGCACCAGCCCTTCCTGTAAGTATGCACTCAGGTCTCAATGTACATCAAGGGTGTCAATTAACATTCCGTTACGAAATTCAACTCAATGCGTGCATGGGTCACGACAGTAGTTGCACAACCAACCTTCCACAGCAGCTTCAACATGTCTTGTGTGCAGCCTTCCTCATGTTTATGTTCACCATTAACCAATTCACAAGCTCAAAGGTCTGCATACCGCGCGCATCGTTTGTATGCTGTCTGCAGGACCTGCAGTACCCACCTGCTCCTACTGCTCAGACCCAGGGTGGGCCCATGGAGAGTTGGCCAAGCAGTGGCTGGCTAACAGTTGATTCAAGCAGCAGCCGCACCAGCAGCAAAGTCTCGCAGCAACAGCAGCAGAGTCAGCAGCAGCACCAACAACAGCAACAGCACCAAAAACAGCATAGCAGAAGCATCGGCAACCGCATCACCAACAGAAAGGATTGAGCAGCGATGGAGCAGCAGCGGCAGAACAGAGAAGGTGCGGGGGCTTGACAAGGATCTGCTCAAGATAATGAACCATACAAGTGCAAGCACCAACATGAGGTGAGGCCCGTATGGTGATGCATTTCCATAGTTGCCATTGCTTGTCATGTGGTCTGTGTGTGTGTGTGTGGGGGGGGGGGGGGGGGGGTGTTGAACTGTTTGTCAAACTTGCAGGGGCGCAGCTATGCAGCAGCAGCAGCAGCAGCAGCAGCAGCATCACTGGCAGTCGCAGCACCAGCAGAAGCAGAAGCAACAGCAGCAGCGAAGGGAAGGCCCGGCAGCTTGACCAAGAGCTGATCAAGACGTTGAAGTATACAAGTGCAATCACCCACATAAGGTGAGGCCCGTAGCTTGATGCATTTCCATAGCTGCCACTGCTGCTTGCCATGGGGTATGCGTGTATGCGTGTATGCGTGTGTGTGTGTGGGGGGGGGGGGATGTTTGCCAAACTTGCAGGAGCCGCAACTATGCAGCAGCAGCACCTGCAGCAGCAGCACCGGCAGAAGCAGCAGCGGCAGCAACTTGAACCGGAGCAGTGGCAGCGAAGGGAAGGCCTGGGAGCTTGACCAAGAGCTGCTCAAGACGTTGAAGCATACAAGTGCAAGCACCAACATGAGGTGAGGCCCGTATGGTGATGCATTTCCATAGTTGCCAGTGCTGCTTGCCATGGGGTATGCGTGTATGTGTGTGTGTGTGGGTTTGGGGGGGGGGGGTGAAATGTTTGCCAAACTTGCAGGAGCCACAGCTATGCAGCAGCTATGCAGCAGCAGCAGCAGCAGCAGCAGCCGCAGCACTGGCAGAAGCAGCAGCGGCAGCAGCAGCAGCAGTAGCAACGAAGGGAAGGCGCGGGAGCTTGACCAAGAGCTGCTCAAGACGTTGCAGCATACAAGAGCAATCACAACATGAGGTGAGGCTCGTAGCTTGATGCATTTCCATAGTTGCCAGCGCTGCTTTCCAAGCTTTGAATTGGATGTGCGTGTATGTGAGTGTGCGAGGGGGGGGGGGCGTTGAAATGTTTGCCACTTACAGGAGCCGCAGCTATGCAGCAGCCGCAGCAGCAGCAGCAGCAGCACCCCGTAACAGCAGAAGCAGCAGTGGCAGCATCAGAACCCCGCAGCTGAACCCCGCAGCAGCAGCACCACCCCACAGCAGCAGCAGTAGCAGCAGCAGCGGCAGCACCCTGCAGCAGCAGCAGCAGCGCAGGAAAGGCGTGGGAGCTTGCCCAAGACCTGCGCAACACAATGAAGGATACAACTGCAAGCACCAACATGAGGTGATGCACGTGGTGGATAATGCATTTCCTTAGGCGCCAGTGACATTTGCTTTGGTGGGTAAGTGTGTGCATGTGTGTATGTATGTGCATGGAGGGGGGGGTGAAGTTTCTGCCAAAACTGCAGCAGCAGCAGCTTTGCAGCGGCTGCGTAGGCAGCAGCAGCAGCAGCAGCGGCAGCGCACGGCAGCTTCAGCATTACAGGAAGAGAAGGCGGGGAGCCTGACCAACAGCTGCACAAGACAATGAAGCATACAAGTACAAGACCAACATGAGGTGAGGCTCATTGCGAATGATGCATTTACTTAGGTGTCAGCGATGTTTGTGGTTTGAAGTGTGAGTGTGTGCATGTAAGAGGGGGGGGTGACGTGTCTGCCAAACTTGCAGGAGCAGCAGCGATGCAGCAACCACGTAGGCAGCGGCAGCGGCAGCAGCAGCAGCGGCAGCGCACGGCAGCTTCAGCATTCCCAGAGAAGAAGGCGGGGAGCTTGACCAAGAGCTGCACAAGACAATGAAGCATACAAGTACAAGACCAACATGAGGTAAGGCACACTGCAAATGATGCATTCACATAAGCGCCAGCAGTGCATGTGGTTTGAAGTGTGATTGTGTGCATGTAAGGGTGGGGGGGGGGTGAAGTGTGGGCCAACATTGCAGGAGCAACAGCAATGCAGCCACTGCGTCGGCAGCAGCAGCAGCGGCAGCAGCAGCAGCAGTCGCAGCAGCAGCAGCGCACGGCAGCTTCAGCATCAACGGAGGAGAAGGCAGGGAGCTTGACCGAGCCTTGTCAGCGGCTGCACACGCCAATGAAGCATACAAGAGCAAGACCAACATGAGGTAAGGCGCATTGCAAATGATGCATACACATAAGCACCAGCAATGTATGTAGTTTGAAGTGTGATTGTGTGCATGTAAGGGTGGGGGGGGGTGAAGTGTTCTGCCAACATTGCAGGAGCAGCAGCGATGCAGCAGCAGCGTCAGCGGCAGCAGCGGCGGCAGCAGCAGCAGCAGCGCATGGCAGCTTTCAGGATGACCGGAGGAGAGGAGCGGGGAGCCTGACCAAGAGCTGCGCAAGTCAATGAAGCACACAAGTACAAGACCAGCATGAGGTGCGGCACATTGCAAATGATGCATATACTTACGCGCCAGCGATGGTTGTGGATTGAAGGGTGAGTGTGTGCAGCTCCATACTTGCCAGTGCTGCTTGCCATGGGGTATGCGTGTATGTGTGTGTGGGGGGGGGGTGAAATGTTTGCCAAACTTGCAGGAGCCGCAGCTGCGCAGCAGCAGCAGCAGCAGTCACACCACCGGCAGAAGCAGCAGCGGCAGCAGCGGCAACAGCACCGAAGGAAAGGCCCGGGAGCTTGACCAAGAGCTACTCAAGACGTTGAAGCATATAGGTGCAAGCACCCACATGAGGTGAGGCCCGTAGCTTGATGCATTTTCATAGTTGCCACTGCTGCTTTCCATGGGGTATGCGTGTATGTGTGTGTGGGGGGGGGGGGGGGGTGCCAAATTTGCAGGAGCCGAAGCCATGCAACAGCAGCAGCAGCCGCAACACAGGCAGCAGCGGCAGCACATGCAGCAGCGGCAGCAGCAGCAGCAGCAGCACTGGCAGCAGCGGCAGCAGCGGCAGCAGCGGCAGCAGCGGCAGCAGCGGCAGCAGCGGCAGCAGCGGCAGCAGCGGCAGCAGCGGCAGCAGCGGCAGCAGCGGCAGCAGCGGCAGCAGCGGCAGCAGCGGCAGCAGCGGCAGCAGCGGCAGCAGCGGCAGCAGCGGCGAAGGGAAGGCCCGGGAGCTTGACCAAGAGCCACTCAAGATGTTGAAGCCTACAAGTGCAAGCACCAAAATGAGGTGAGGCCCGTAGCTTGATGCATGTCCATAGTTTCCACTGCTGCTTGCCATGGGGTATGCGTGTATGTGTGTGTGGGGGGGGGGGGGGGGGGGGATAATGTTTGCCAAATTTGCAGGAGCCGAAGCCATGCAGCAGCAGCAGCAGCCGCAACACGGGCAGCAGCGGCGGCAGCGGCAGCACCGGCAGCAGCGGCGGCAGCGGCAGCAGCATCAGCAGCAAAGGGAAGGCCCGGGGACTTGACCAAGACCTGCGCAAGATGTTGAAGCATGCAAGTGCAAGCACCAACATGAGGTGAGGCCCGTAGCTTGATGCATTTCCATAGTTGCCACTGCTGCTTTCCATGGGGTATGCGTGTATGTGTGTGTGGGGGGGGGGGGGGGGGGGGTGCCAAATTTGCAGGAGCCGAAGCCATGCAACAGCAGCAGCAGCCGCCGCAGCAGCAGCCGCAACACAGGCAGCAGCGGCAGCACATGCAGCAGCGGCAGCAGCAGCAGCAGCAGCACTGGCAGAAGCGGCAGCAGCGGCAGCAGCGGCAGCAGCGGCAGCAGCGGCAGCAGCGGCAGCAGCGGCAGCAGCGGCAGCAGCGGCGAAGGGAAGGCCCGGGAGCTTGACCAAGAGCCACTCAAGATGTTGAAGCCTACAAGTGCAAGCACCAAAATGAGGTGAGGCCCGTAGCTTGATGCATTTTCATAGTTGCCACTGCTGCTTGCCTTGGGGTATGCGTGTACACTTAGGGACAAAAGTTTTTGCAACCGACGCTCATTCGCTGTCACTCCGTGTGTGTGTGTGTGTGTGTGTGTGTGCGTGCGTGCGTGCGTGCGTGCGTGCGTGCGTGCGTGCGTGCGTGCGTGCGTGCGTGCGTGCGTGCGTGCGTGCGTGCGTGCGTGCGTGCGTGCGTGCGTGCGTGCGTGCGTGCGTGCGTGCGTGCGTGCGTGCGTGCGTGTGTGTGATTTGTTACAAGAGGCCCCGTCAATTCGGGACTTAAGCTGCCGACCATTGGCAACCGGCACACCAATCCATTATGCCCCCAAAGTAACATAGGCGCCACCAAAACTTCAGTCAGGTTCAGTGACAGGACAGTGGACACCTATGGGCACAACAAGGGTTAAGCAAGGGGCATGCATGCACATGACATGAAGCAAGCTAAGCACTGCTGCTGTGCCACCCCAAGACAGCAGTAGTTTCCGTTGCTGTTCGGTATATGAACGTTTCTCAGCTAAGCCGTTGCACTGCTGCTGTGCGTTGGCCAAGGTGGTTAGCGCGGTGTTTTGTGGTGCGTGTAGCCGGCGATCGAGACTACCCACTTTCACCCGGTTGATGCCACGCGCGCGCCTAGCCTTAGCCGCACGCAGCACGCAGCACGCAGCACCAAGCACCTAGCTCCTTGGCCTTAGCTGTGTAGGCCTACACCTTGCTTATTGATGTGGTGATGGGAGCCTTGGGGTGCCTGCTCAGCTTCCACCAGCCTGTGTACTGTTGTGGGTGTGTGCCAGGGGTGAAATTTCCACTTGTTGTCAGGGGTGCTGGCTGCCAGGCTGGCCTTCTCTGTGCAGAAGCTGCACATGGCTGTGGGGGGCAGGGGTATGGGCTGGGGGTGAGGCACACATGCAGCTGGTGGGGCTACCTTCAGAAGCCATGCCTGTGGCTACAGCCTGGACGGAGGGGTTTGGGGGCCAAAATCACCTTGCAATTTTAGCCACTTTTTGAGGGGGTCACCCGCAGGGTTGCACTTGCATGCATTGATGGTTGCAGTGATTGGCAAAGCCTGTCATGCAGCTGCCTGGGCAGTGCACCTCTGCAGCTGTGTGGTGGTGGGTCTTGATGATCAAGCTTATGTTCCAGCTTGTGAGTGTCACACTTTCAGTCACACCGAACCCAAACTTTTGTCCCCAAGTGTGCGCAAGTTGTGCCTTTTCCTCTTTTGCCCCCACAAGCTGTGCTTGCATCTGTGGTGGAGCAGCACCATGCTGTTGTCATGCGCCCGCTGTTGCACCACATAGTGTGTAAAGTATTCAGGCTTTCCTCTGTGAGTGGCTGGGTTGGTTACAAGCACGACTGTTCGGAGCCACTTTTGGGCCCAACCCGGCGCATGACATGGGCGCAACGGGCGACGGTTTTGTTTGCCAGTTCTGAAGCCACTAACAGCCATTGAGGCTGTGGCTTGTGTGCTTCTGGTGCTACCTGCTGTGCTGCTTTCAACCAGTCCTTACACCCTTGCTACTGCTGCTGTGTGGGGTAATGCCAGATAAATGCAATTTTTGGGGGTGCCATGTCAGGGATCAGTTAAGTTGATGTGTGAACTTCCAACTGTAACAGCAGCAAACAGAAGCTGTTCTGCATTCATAAACAAGACCACTACAACAGCTACTGATTGGCAGCAATGGCTTACCCACAGGGGTTGGTGGCAGCAATGGGCGGCGGCGGGGGTTTGGGTGTGCCAGAGACTGGGGGTGGCGCACAGTGCGCAAGTTGTGCCTTTTCCTCTTTTGCCCCCACAAGCTGTGCTTGCATCTGTGGTGGAGCAGCACCATGCTGTTGTCATGCGCCCGCTGTTGCACCACATAGTGTGTAAAGTATGCAGGCTTTCCTCTGTGAGTGGCTGGGTTGGTTACAAGCACGACTGTTCGGAGCCACTTTTGGGCCCAACCCGGCGCATGACATGGGCGCAACGGGCGACGGTTTTGTTTGCCAGTTCTGAAGCCACTAACAGCCATTGAGGCTGTGGCTTGTGTGCTTCTGGTGCTACCTGCTGTGCTGCTTTCAACCAGTCCTTACACCCTTGCTACTGCTGCTGTGTGGGGTAATGCCAGATAAATGCAATTTTTGGGGGTGCCATGTCAGGGATCAGTTAAGTTGATGTGTGAACTTCCAACTGTAACAGCAGCAAACAGAAGCTGTTCTGCATTCATAAACAAGACCACTACAACAGCTACTGATTGGCAGCAATGGCTTACCCACAGGGGTTGGTGGCAGCAATGGGCGGCGGCGGGGGTTTGGGTGTGCCAGAGACTGGGGGTGGCGCACACTTAGGGACAAAAGTTTTTGCAACCGACGCTCATTCGCTGTCACCCCAAGACAGCAGTAGTTTCCGTTGCTGTTCGGTACATGAACGTTTCTCAGCTATGCCGTTGCACTGCTGCTGTGCGTTGGCCAAGGTGGTTAGCGTGGTGTTTTGTGGTGCGTGTAGCCGGCGATCGAGACTACCCACTTTCACCCGGTTGATGCCACGCGCGCGCCTAGCCTTAGCCGCACGCAGCACGCAGCACGCAGCACCAAGCACCTAGCTCCTTGGCCTACACCTTGCTTATTGATGTGGTGATGGGAGCCTTGGGGTGCCTGCTCAGCTTCCACCAGCCTGTGTACTGTTGTGGGTGTGTGCCAGGGGTGAAATTTCCATTTGTTGTCAGGGGTGCTGGCTGCCAGGCTGGCCTTCTCTGTGCAGAAGCTGCACATGGCTGTGGGGGGCAGGGGTATGGGCTGGGGGTGAGGCACACATGCAGCTGGTGGGGCTACCTTCAGAAGCCATGCCTGTGGCTACAGCCTGGACGGAGGGGTTTGGGGGCCAAAATCACCTTGCAATTTTAGCCACTTTTTGAGGGGGTCACCCGCAGGGTTGCACTTGCATGCATTGATGGTTGCAGTGATTGGCAAAGCCTGTCATGCAGCTGCCTGGGCAGTGCACCTCTGCAGCTGTGTGGTGGTGGGTCTTGATGATCAAGCTTATGTTCCAGCTTGTGAGTGTCACACTTTCAGTCACACCGAACCCAAACTTTTGTCCCCAAGTGTATGTGTGTGTGTGTGTGGGGGGGGGGGGGGGTATAATGTTTGCCAAACTTGCAGGAGCCCCAGCTATGCAGCAGCAGCAGCAGCCGCAGCACTGGCAGAAGCAACAGCATCAGCAGCAGCGGCAGCAGCAGTAGCAGCGAAAGGAAGGCCCGGGAGCTTGACCAAGAGCTGCTCAAGATGTTGAAGCATGCAAGTGCAAGCACCAACATGAGGTGAGGCGCGTAGCTTGATGCATTTCCATAGTTGCCACTGCTGCTTGCCATGGGGTATGCTTGTATGTGTGTGTGTGGGGGGGGGGGTGTTAAATGTCTGCCAAACATGCAGGAGCCGCATCTATGCAGCAGCAGCAGCAGCAGCGGCAAAGGGAAGGCTCGGGAGCTTGACCAAGAGCTGCTCGACACCGTGTCGACACCGTGCTTCATGATGAAGCATACAAGAGCCAGCGCTAACATGAGGTGAGGCCCGTAGGGTGATGCATTTCCTAGTCGCTAGTGGTGCTTGCCAAGCATTGAATTGGGTGTGCGTGTATGTGAGTGTGCGGGGGGGGGGGGGGGCGTTGAACTGTTTGCCACACTTGCAGGAGCCTCAGCTATGCAGCAGCCGCAGCAGCAACAGCACCCCGCAACAGCAGAAGCAGCAGTGGCAGCAGCTGAACCTGGCAGCAGAACCCCGCAGCTGAACCCAGCAGCAGCAGCAGCAGCAGCAGCACCCCACAGCAGCAGCAGCAGCAGCAGCAGCATCCCACAGCAGCAGCAGCGGGAGCACCCTGCAGCAGCAGCAGTAGCAGCAGCACCCTGCAGCAGCAGCAGCAGCGCAGGGAAGGCGGGGAGCCTGACCAAGAGCTGCACAAGCCAATGAAGCATACAAGTGCAAGACCAACATGAGGTGAGGCGCATTGCGAGTGATGCATTCACTTAGGTGCCAGCAAAGTCTGTGACTTGAAATTTCAGTGTGTGCATGTCAATGGGAGGAAGGGGTGAAGTGTCTTCCAAAAGTGCAGGAGCAGCAGCGATGCAGCAGCCGCGTCGGCAGCAGCAGCAGCGGCAGCGCACGGCAGCTTTCAGGATTGCCGCAGGAGAAGGCGGGGAGCCTGACCAAGAGCCTGACCACGAGCCTGACCAAGCGCTGCACAAGACAATGAAGCATTCAAGAGCAAGAGCAGCATGAGGTAAGGCGCATTGCGAATGATGCATTTACTTAGGTGCCAGCGATGGTTGTGGTTTGAAGTGTGAGTGTGTGCATGTAGTGGGGGGGGGGCGAATTTTCTGCAAGAGATGCAGGAGCAGCAGTGATGCAGCAACCGTGTCGGCAGCGGCAGCAGCAGCAGCAGCGGCAGCGCACGGCAGCTTCAGCCATCCCAGAGGAGAAGGCGGGGAGCCTGACCAAGAGCTGCACAAGACAATGAAGCATACAAGTGCAAGACCAACATGAGGTGAGGCACATCGTGAATGATGCATTCACTTGGGTGCCAGCCATGTTTGTGGTTGGAAGTGTGGGTGTGTGCATGTAGGGGGGGGGGGGGGGGGTGCATGTAGGGGGGGGGGTGAAGTGCCACTTGGCAGAGTCTGCCAAGATTGCAGGAGCAGCAATGATGCAGTAGCCGCGTCGGCAGCAGCAGCGGCAGTAGCAGCGGCAGCAGCAGCGCACGGCAGCTTCAGCATTCCCAGAGGAGAAGGCGGGGAGGTCGTGCAAGAGCTGCTCAAGACGCTGAAGCATACACATGCAATCACAACATGAGGTGAGGCCCGTAGCTTGATGCATTTCCATAGTTGCCAGTGCTGCTTGCCATGGGGTATGCGTGTGTGTGGGTGGGTGGGGGGGGGGGGGGGAGGGTAAAATGTTTGCCAAAGTTGCAGGAGCCGCAGCGATGCAGCAGCAGCAGCAGCCGCAGCACCGGCTGAAGCAGCAGCGGCAGCAGCAGCAGCAGTAGCAGCAAAGGGAAGGCCCGGGAGCTTGACCAAGGGCTGCACAAGCCAATGAAGCATACATATACGGGACCAAGATGAGGTCAGGCGCATTGTGCATGATGCATTCACTTAGGTGCCAGCAATGCTTGTGGTTTGAAGTGTGAGTGTGTGCATGCAAGGGTGGGGTGGGGGGGTGCAGTGTCTGCCAACAATGCAGGAGCAGCAGCGCTGCAGCAGCCGCGTCGGCAGCAGCAGCGGCAGCAGCAGCAGCAGCAGCAGCAGCAGCAGCAGCGGCAGCGCACGGCAACTTTCAGGATGACCGGAGGAGAAGGCGGGGAGCTGACCAACAGCTGCACAAGACAATGAAGCATACAAGTACAAGACCAACATGAAGTGAGGCACATTGCGAATGCTGCATTCACTTAGGTGCTGGCGATGTTTGTGGTTTGAAGTGTGATTTTGTTTCACGGAGTGAGTGTGTGTCCTACGTTAGCGGGGGGGGGGGGGGGGTTGAAGTTTCTGCCAATCTTGCAGGAGCAGCAGCTATGCAGCAACCTCGTCGGCAGTAGCGGCAGCAGCAGCGGCAGGGGCAGCGCATGGTTGTGATTTGAAAAGTGAGTGCGTGTGAAGGGTGGAGGGTTTGTTGAAGTGTCTGCCAAACTTGCAGGAGCAACAGTTGTGCAGCAGCCGCGTTAGCAACAGCAGCGGCAGCAGCAGCGGCAGCCGCAGCGGCAGCGCACGACGGCTTCAGCATTACCAGAGGAGGGTGCTGTGCTGGTGCTGGTGCTGGTGGGTGCTGGTGCTGGTGCTGGTGCTGGTGCTGGTGCTGGTGCTGGTGCTGGTGCTGGTGCTGGTGCTGGTGCTGGTGCTGGTGCTGGTGCTGGTGCTGGTGCTGGTGCTGGTGCTGGTGCTGGTGCTGGTGCTGGTGCTGGTGCTGGTGCTGGTGCTGGTGCTGGTGCTGGTGCTGGTGCTGGTGCTGGTGCTGGTGCTGGTGCTGGTGCTGGTGCTGGTGCTGGTGCTGGTGCTGGTGCTGGTGCTGGTGCTGGTGCTGGTGCTGGTGCTGGTGCTGGTGCTGGTGCTGGTGCTGGTGCTGGTGCTGGTGCTGGTGCTGGTGCTGGTGCTGGTGCTGCTGGTGCTGGTGGGTGCTGGTGCTGGTGCTGGTGTTGAGTGCGGGGCGGAGGGTGCTGGTGCTGGTGCTGGTGCTGGTGCAGGTGTTGATTGCGGGGCGGAGGGTGGTGGAGCAGGTGCTGGTGCAGGTGCTAATGGAAGCAATTCTATGGCGTAACTACACCAAGGGGGTGTGTAGGCAGATATAATTCAAATAAAAGTGCTGGTGTTGAGTGCAGGGCGGAGGGTGCTGGAGCAGGTGCTAGTGCTGGTGTTCAGCGCGGGGCGGAGGGGGTTCCTCAAGGGGCCAACAAATATTCCTGTTTCAAGGCAGACAAGGCATACATTACAGAAACTAGCAGCAGTAATGTGCATGTGGTCCTTTGATGCATCAGCAGCCAACACTGCAGCAGCGACAACATACAGCTCTTCATACCCATCGGCTCTCTAATACTTGTCAGGACTGTTGGTGGGCGTGCAAAGTCTCCTGCAGCACCTGACAACCATGCACATCCACACCAACAGGGGGGCAGCTGCCGTCCCCGCACCCTGCGCAGCTAGGCCGGCTTCTGCACAATCTCCTGATGCCGCTTCTGCTGCTGCTGCTTGTGCCCTGCAGGAGAGCTTGGCTCGCCAACTCTGGTTTGTGCCAGCTGGCCAGCACTGGGGGGAGGGGTGCTCTGACAGAGGTGGCACCTGGACTGTTGGGCACCCAGCTGTGGGTGGGAATGCACCCTTTGCAGGCCCAAAAACATGCAACAGCATGCGTAGTGCGACAAGCACGAGCCGCTACAAGCAAGTCACCAGCAGCAGAGCCGAGCAGACTTGCTTTGAGCAGGTGGTGTAATAGCTTGGCAGCAGTGCTGGCAGCAGCAGTTGTGTGCATGTCACTCCAGCGGTGCCGCGCTATGGATTCGCATGCGGTTGACCAGATGTGCAGCAACCACCCCATGGGGGGGGGGGGGTGATTCAAAGTGTGCCAGCTCATCTGAGCAGAATGGTGGTGCCTCCCGGCAGGAGAGGCCAGTGGTGATATCACCATCGGTGGTGGTGGTCAGGTGGTTTCTGTTGTTGCCTACGGCCCCCAGGGTAATGAGGTTGCAGATGAGAGCTGTGCTGCCCAATGATTTTGTCGTTGATGGATCCTGGCTTCAGCAGCTGGCTATGTGTGCAAGTTGTTAAGCCGGCCAGCTAGCTGTATGCCCAACCTGGGGCAGTTCAAGTAGGGTTCAACAAGTTGAGGCATGTTGTATCAGTACAGCTTGTGTTGTGTGCTTCCCTCACACCATTCACACAAGCAGACGGCGGCCAGACGACCCATGGCCAACCAGAACAAGCAACCCACGTTTGCACGCCACCTCGGCACTGTGGTAATAGTCGCACAAAAAGCAGCGTCTTGGTTGAAGGGTACCAACCAACAAAGGTACCATCATCAGCAGAACAGGACACCAGAGCACACCCAGCCCAAAGCTCCCAACACACACCTATCAACACCTGAAATGCTTCTAACCCAACGCCTGCAGTACCATACTGTAGTACACGGACCCAACCACACGCAGTACATCATCGCCCGTCCACTGCCACACATCAATGTAGTACACAACACACCGCACACGCCACACACAACACCCTGTCATACATACACCGCAGATGAAGTACTCATACACCCGTTCAACCACAACGACTCCAGCCTGCTTGCACATGAACACACGCTCAAAGTAACACAAACAACACTGAAGTCTGAGAGTAGGGTTGCACCAGTGACCTGACTCAGCTTGCTGTTGCTATGGCCAAAGAGCCACGCCTCTGTCGCAACCACGCCCTACCCACAGCAGTAGATCTGAATGGTGCAGTCGGACGACACAGAGTCAAGCAGTAGACTGAATGCCAAGTAACAACCTGAGGGTGGTGCACAACATACACCCAAGTGCGCGAGAAGCTGAGATACGTGTTGGGTTGACTAGGGCCATTGCCGGTGGACAGGCTGATGGCTGAAACAATCAACGGACAACACAGTTGCCCTCCCTCACACCACAGCTACAGCCGGGAATCACTCCCCGGCCTAAACAATAGGAGCTGTGTTCATGCTGACGGTGCGGTGCAGCCATGCATGGGCCATGGCCAGCACCCCGTGCAAGCGTTTGGCACAAGACGAACAGCATGCGTACAAGTGCCAGGTCAACCAGTGGTTGATTCTACACGAAGTGCTGAGCTCCTGAATGCTGCTTGGGCTCCAGCCCCTCTTGCCGGGGCACACACTGTCGTAGCCGAACAAGCAGTGTTGCACAAGCAGGTGCAACAGCTCCACAAGCCAACTACAACAGCACAATGTTCAGGCACACGAGTGCGAAG
>VIIQ02000480.1:0-25974 GCA_007449985.2 Desmodesmus armatus
GGTCTGCAGCTGCTTCTGCTGCTCGCATGCCAGCACGCTCAGCACATCCTGCAGGCCCAGCACGTCCGGGAGTGCCGCTGCTGCAAGCCATCCCCTCCTGCAGCATCTGCATGGCCTGCAGGACTGGCCGCATGGGGTGCATCAGCACGCTGTGCTGGGCCTTGTGCTGACGTTGATGCAGCCTGCAGCTGTGCTGACTCGATTAGAAACTCCTGCAGTGGCTTGTTGCGCTGCTTGCTCTGGCGCTTGGCCCATGCGAGGAAGCTGGCGCTACTGCTGTGCTGGACTTGCTGGCCTGCTTGCTGCTGCCATTGGCTGGCTGCTGAGGGGCATCAGCATCTGCGGATTGCTCTGGATTCCTTTGCTTCTTGCTTTTGACCTTTGACCGGAAGCCCTGCAAGGAGAGTGCCAGGTGTTGGGTGGGTGACAGCAGTAGGGAGGGAGCAGTGGAGCAGCATGCAAGCCATGGGCCGAGGGCATGGGTTTGAAAATGGATTCACCAGTATATGGGCAACGTGTTCAGCACGACCGTAAGCAGCTTTGAGCCCTGGATCGCCAAGATTTCCCAAAATCTAGTCCAAAAGCAGTTCCCTAGTCAGTACAAACACATGGAACCACCCTGCGATGCAGCAGCTGCACGACACGCCTATACTGACAACCATTACGTTGCGGTCTCGCTGCATACCTTGAGACCAGCAGCATGGCCCTTCTGGCTCAGTCTGCCATCGGTGGATGACAAGCATTCACCGTCAACTAAGGCGCTGTGCGCGGCCCCCATGGACTCTCACGACTTATGTGTACCCCAGATAAAGCTGACCGCGACTGATGAGATGGGCATCTGACACACTAGCAAGTTTCGGAAGGTTGAGTGGCCAGGATATGTGTGTGGTGCGTGCACAAGAGAGATAACGACAAGGTGATTTGGGTACCTGTTGGCCTGGCCAGGTAGACAGCTGAGCTCCAGCACATTTCCTTGCATCACCCATGGAGGTTTAGGGCTGATGCAGGACCCTGACCCCCCAACCAGAACTGGAACGCAGCGAGACAGTGCCCGGAACCGGGGAGGTAGCGTGATTTCCTGTGGAGACACTGGAACACACAAGATGGTAACACAATGAACTGGAACGCAGCGTGTGGGGTGGCAACTTGGTCTCTTGAGTGGTATCTTATGGGCTGCACAAGCAAACACGGTGCTTGCAGTTTCATCCCCCCCCCCTCCGACGCCCCGTGCCTACTGTAGATGACAGGTGTGAATGCAGCTGCAGGCAACTCACACACTATTGATGGTCTGTGCGATATTGCACCGAGAGGCCCTCTGTGGCAGCTGCACAGTGCATCAGGACGCCGTTGTCGTCTGAAGTAACAGCCCCCCCCCCCCCCCCCCCCGCCCGCGGGGGGCCGACCCCATCATCAATCTTGTCACCGGCGTTAAACATCACCAAAGCGGGTTGAATTAGTCTGGCAGGCATGCTTTGATTACTACACAAGCTGCACTGGTAACACCCGTGTGCTGCTGAAACAGCAAGGTGACATGCTGCCACTAGCTTCCAGTCATCCAAGTCTAACACATGTATAGGGGTAATATGCAGTGTGGCCCGAAAAATTGCTCCCATTGCATACCCTCATCACACAGGCAGAATCTGCACAAGGGACCAACACTCTGCAAAATCAAAGCTGCGCCCTGCGCACATGTGCAGCTGTGCAGGTGCGGGAGACAGAGTGTGCTAACTTAGTAAAGCACACAATCACATGCGTGTACATGTATGTGCAGAGACTTGAACGACTCGCGACAAAATGCCGACCATGCGCGCACCAACCTTGCAACAGGCTTTCTGCAGTTGCAAGTGAAAGCCTGGAATGGCTTTGCCACGCCTCTCTCACGCCGTCAATTGCCGACAGTCACACTCGTTGCCTCACACTCACAGCTGTCAGTTGGCAACTACCTCATGCCAGGCGGTCTCACTCTGCATGTACCTCACTCTCTTGACCAGGCGGTACGTCACAAGACTGCTGTACGCGGTGCGCAAAAAATCTCCAGCTGTCCCTTAGGGTAGCATCCCTTCTGTTTGTAGAACCCCACAAACCAGGCAGGCGGCATGCCTTGACAACCACTCTGTGCTGAAATCCATGCCACAGCTGTGCAGCCAACTTTCCATGTTGCGCATCCCCATAGATACAGGTAAAGCTGATGTAGCTGGCAGGGGAATCTGAATGAAGCAAGCCTCCTGAAAGGCAGCAGGGAAGAGACCCCCTGTGGCTAAAAAACAGCCAACAGCAGCAATAGGCCCACTCAACTCATGATGTCTTCTGCAAACTCTGCCAACCCAACCGCGCCCCACCAACCCTTGACGGGTGCCGTCATATAGCTGTTAGCAATCAGGCTGGCACAGGACAGATAACAAGTCTTGCATACTCAGTCCCAACATACGAAAGGGGTGCACTTGCCAACACTTGAGCATGTTGCATGGCAAGGACAAGAAGCACCAAGCACGGTTTGTGTGCCCAAAACCCTGACGAGATGTGCAAACACTGCAACCGGCATGCACAAAACATCCAGTGCCCCGGGGTGACCAGGCAAGTGCCACAACCCCAACCACCAGCACAGCAGATATGCTCGGTGTCAGTAATACAACCATGTCCTGCAGCCCAACAAACAAACCTGGGACAACCCATGTCGATTGAAGCTGCATTATGTCAGCTCAATGTACAAAAATCAACTTGCTGGGCAACAACCAACTGGCTGGGCAACAACCAACTGGCTGGGCAACATCCGTCACTGGACTTGTCTTCATCAAAAGCCAGGCTGCCTTGAATCACATGTGTAAAAGCGCTACCTTGCACAGCAAGACGCCACATGACCTCTTGGCTTCACAACTCCCTGCCCCTAGGCAACAACAGGGCAGAGCGGTAACCCCAAACAAAAACCAACCCACAAGAATACGCCTGGAAGAACCTTGCTCAATAGTATGACTCCGCTACACACGCATGCCGTGGCTGCAGCAGCAGCTCCTGACGCAAAGCAAATAACAAGTGCTGGTGAGTGAAGGTTGGATGGCACGTGTCGTGGTTGTCAATGCGGGCAGTCGGGCAGTACCCACATCCTCACCCCAACACACAATCCATACATGATGCCCATGTGCATTATCGGCTTTGGTGTTGGGTGCGAGGCCAGGACTGGAAACAAACAGGGCACGGTGATGGCAACAGATACTCTGCGACATGCAGGTAGACACAACAAAACTAGCGACATGCAGGACGGAAAGACAAGCCACAACAAGGCCGTTCAAGGGGGAAGTAGCAAGGGAAAAATAACCCACCGACAACTGACAGGCACGCATGCGACAGGGCATGCCGTTGCTGCCTCTTGCTGCAAACACACAGAGACCCTCTTGAACCAACACCAGCATCCTTTGTCACGATGCAGTAGCAGCACCCAATTCATCCAAAACAACACCTGACCAAAGTCGCAGCACAATGCTGGACGAATCAGGCCCCAGCAACTCCCAGCAGGTGGCTTGTGATGCCCGCCTGTCAAGTACAATTCGGCTGAATAGAGACAGTGGGACGCGCCACCACACAACGTGCAGGGCACAATGAACAGCCGATGCAGCCAAACAGCACATGTTCATCAGTGAGACTCATCACATGATGACTCATCACGTTGCAGGAGAGATGGTACCCTGTCAGGAGACACATGGGAAAACTCCCATGCGACCTTTGTCCGGGTGCTCCCCCCCCCCCCCATGGGGTTGAGATGATGGGTGTCGCTCATAGTGAGATCATCTCAAAGGCCCTCAGATGGTAAGGCTTGCGTAGCAACTTGAATCTGTACGTGTGGCCGGCCTGAGCTCCCCCCCCCCTGTCCAAAAAAAAATACAATGGGAAGAAGCCATCACCATCTCGCCCAAGCTCGGGCAAAGCCGACAGATCTAGGAAAGGTGCCTACTACCTATCGGTCAACCCCCGCATAGAGTGTGGTCAACACCTGCATTATTGGAGCGCCTTGTGGGGTTGTCAGCAGCCCCGCAAGGTCTCACTGGGTGCCTTGCCGACCCAAACCCCGGACACCTACACCCCACAGTCGCACAACCACCAGACACCCACCACGATAATTCTGCGTGCATAGCCTGCCCACACCACGAGAAACCTGCACCCCCCACAGTCACACATCCGCCAAACAGACACCCACAAACTCACAACATGTAGCAGCGTGATTGCGAACGCCGCCAGCTTCATAACACATGCACACCCTTACGAGAAAAATCAACAGTCGTGAAGACCATGTGTCTGACAGGTGACGACTGTGAACGATACACCATGCACCAGTTTTCCTTCACAGGGCAGTTCCAACCATCTGATGCTGTGCCAACATTGCCTGTCACGACAACTCCACTGCACACCCACACCGCATGCATGCCAACAGCATGTGAAGTGTCTGCGGCCGTGTAACAAAATCCACCAACGCCAGCCACCTTACATCATTCCATGTTGCATGCCAGCCATATAGTGCATATGACTCGCCAGCTGCTGCTGGTACTGCTGCTGCTGAGCCTGCCCTGTGCCTGCTGCTGGCAAGCGGCATACGCAGCCGCCAGCTGTGCCTGCTGCTGCTGCTGGAGGATCTGCTGCTGCTGCTGCTGGTGTTGAGCAGCAGCACCGCGTGGTGCTCCTGCTGCTGCCAGCGCATCCTCACACATCACACACACCAGGGCGTGGATGTCGACATACAGTGGGTGGCTGCAGGACAAGGGCAAACACATGGCAAGGCATGATGTTACAACACACATTCACACAGCTTTGCATGTTGCCCAACACAATGGTAGCCTCATGCAACTAGCCTCAATCCAGAGATGAGGCACAGACAAAGCCGGCATGCTGCACGGCAGTGCAGCCATTCCTGCACCATGCGTTGCCCCCAACAAGCTGCCTACCCCCCCCCCCCCCCGGGAGGACTCTCTCCCACTCCAGCCTCATGCACATGGCTACACCGCATGCAGTCAGGCTCACCTGTATACTGCTGCCTTGCCTTCTGCACGTGTGTGAAGATGCGGCCCCACACGTAGCTGTTGAGCATGATGCGCAGGTTGTGCTCACGCTTCAGGTTGCTGCCCAAACGCTCCAGCCAAGGCCTGGGGGTGTGTGTGTGGTGGTGGTGGTGGTGGTGGTGGGGGTGGGGGGGGGGCAGGAGCAAACGGCAACTTGTCAGGCAAGGGGAGATACGTCTAGTGCTGGCGGATAATACTGAGGAAATAGGAAGGGGGGGGGGGGGAGAGGGCGAAGAGGGCGCAGGTAAGCAAACATAGTCAGCGAGGGAAATGGGTGTGTAAAGAGGAGGGGAGCTGGCGGCTCGGTTTGCTGCCAAATCCTCAAGCAGGGCCTGTGGAAGAGAAGACAGCTGCCTGAGATGTCCACTTGTGATATTCAGGTGATGCATGTGAGCACATGGCTGACATCGACATGACAAGAGCTTTCCAATCGGCCCTTGGAAAGCATTAGTCACCTGAGTGGGTTGTCAGCGTCTCCCCCAGCAGGTCGAGGGGTGTCAGCTCTGCCGCCTTGAGCTGCAGCTGCAGAGCGCGCTGCTCCGCCTGCAGCTTGGCCCTGCTGCTGAAGTACAGCTCAGCACACGCAAGGATGTGAGTCACCTGTGTAACAGCAGCAGCAGCAGGGTGAAGGTGAACACACTGCAAGACAAGGGTGCTTCAATGAGCTGCATGCAGCTCAGCACACACACGCACATGTACAAGATACATGCGGGTTCATACTCATTTTGCGGTCATCATGATGAGCCTCCCGGCCAAGCAGTTGTTACACAGCTCAGCACAGGCAAAGCTGTGTAGCACGTAAGCAGGCAGCAGCAGCAGCAACATGGCGGCAGGAACCAACACTATGTGCCACCACCCCCCACCCACCCACAGCCCTCACCCTTGCAACCCCAATTAGCCCTATGTCACCCCCACCTGGTCCTTGCTGAGTCCCAGCACTGCCACCACGTTGCGCCAGTGGCTGTCGTTGTAGGGCAGCGTCTCACCGGTGTCAAGGTGACGACCAAACAGGCGGCAGTACGCACCTGAAACACAGCACACAGCACAGCACACAGCACAGCACAGCACAGCACACAGTCAGCAACAACACAAGTGCAGAGATAACAATAAAGTTCCTGCAATACACTGATGCATGCGATTGCAAGGCTGCTGCTGTGAAGTTACAGCCAGAACTGCAGCTGCCCTGGTGATTGCACGTGTACATGTTGACCACAGAAACGCTGCCCTTGCAGACATTGCCCCAACATTACAACCAGATGCTTCTGACACCGCAGGTGCTCAACGTAGGTTGAGTGTCTGTGGGGTGCACACCAATAAGTCAAAACCCCTCTGTCAAGCACTCCACGCCTGACACTTGAGCACTCAAACGACAGCGACCCAGCACACCACGCTACAGGTGTTTCCAACAGCGCCACAGAGCCAACCTGGGACTCCAAGACTGGTCCCGGTACTCACTTGGTTGAGTGTCTGTGAAGTGCGCACGAGGTAGCAGGCTTGTCCACCAGGTCCCTCACACGCTGCTCTGCAGGACTCACAGCAGCAGCGACAGCAGCAGCAGCAGCAGCAGCAGCAGCAGCAGCACTGCTGGCCTCCTGCTGCTCGGCGCCGCCGCCAGATGTTGTGGTTGCTGTTGCTGCTGCTGCTGACTCCTCTCTCTGCAGCTGCACCAGGGCAATCGTGACCTCCTGTAAGAGCAGCAGGGCGCGTTGAAGCATGAGCAGATGCATGAGAATGCAATCCAAGGAACGGAAAACTGGTAGCAACGTTTGTCCTTGACCATTCTGCCAAGCCCGCATTGGTGCACCTGCAACCTGGTCGATACTGACAATCATGCGGCGCTTCACAAGCGCTTATATCACTCGATCCAGGCAACCCAACGAAGTGTGTCCTGCCTGTGCCGCTGGATGTCCCATGCATTGCCTGTGTCCCAAGCACATCTTGGGTGCAGTGCGGTCCCCCTACCCCCCCCCCCCTGGCCAACCCCGGTGTATCCACACACTGCAGGAAGTTTTTCCAGTGCTTGATGACGTCAACATCAGTCATCCTCTTGATGCTCAGCAGACTGTCCTTCTGCTGCGGCAGCGGCAGCAGCGCCGTGTGCGCATCAAACGAGGTGTCACTCTCACCACTCGCACCACAGTTGCTGCTGCTGCTGGGAGACTCAGCCCCCGCTGCTGCCGCCCCCGCTGCTGCTGCACTGACGTTACTGCAGTTGGATGCTGTGCGTGCTGTGCCTGCTATGCTGTTGGCAGGCTCTGCCTTGGCAGAGGGGGTGGTAGGCATCAGGGGTCCCACAGGTACAGCAGCAGCAGCAGCGGGTGCGTCGTCCCACATGCTCGCCAGCTGCCCATTGCTGCCGCGGCCGCCCACCGCAATCCCCAGCCCCTGCTGCTTCTGCTTTTGCTGCTGCTCACAGCCGCCATCAGCAGCAGCAGCAGCAGCAGCAGCACTGCCGGGCTCCTCCTCACCACCCTGCTGCTGCTGCTGCTGCTCGCAGGGAAGTGCTGTGCCATCCTCTGGGCAGTCTATGGGGAAGGTGGGCGGGCCGTGCTCCCAGACCACCCTCATCTGGTCCTCGCGGTTTTGCACGGTGGCCTCCAAAACCCCGGCCCTCAGCTTGAGCATCTCGTTTTCTGCTGACAGCAGCTGCAGGTGGCCTAGCTTCTCTGTGAGCTCAGCCTCCAGGCTGGCAACTGTGTTGCGCTTGCGGGCCCTGTGTGTGAGGTGAGTTTTTGGACGGGGTGGGGGGGATGGAGAGTGTGATGGCGAGTCAGTATAGACAGCTGTGAACTGCCAGGTGTGTGGAGTTCAACGGTGATGCCAGGCAAGACAATTATCTCCCCATCCGCCCTGCGGCTGCTAGCGCAGCATGCAGCCCTCCCCCCCCCCCCTCACTCCACCCTTACCTCACCCCCCTCAGTAACACCCCCCCCCCCCCCCCCCAATCCCCACCACTCACTTCTGCTGTCGCTCCATGGCTGTGTGCTTGGTCACCCCGTGCCCCACCAGGCTGTGCAGGGCGTTCTGGTGCAGGGCCAGTCCAGCAGCTGCATGCGCCCCATGCAGGGCGAAACCCTGCTGCATGTGCTGGGGCCCCAGCGCCATGCCGCCCATGCCTGGCACGGAAAAGGCGGGAAACATCGCTCCTGCGGCGGCAAAGTGGCCGCCGTGCTGAGCTGCCTGGTGTGCTGAGCCGCCACCGCCTATCAGCAGCGTGGGCTGCAGGACGGCTCCATGCGGGGACAGCAGCACGGCAGCATTGCCTGCAGGAGAAATGGCGGGAAAACCGCCTGTGCTGAAGCTGGCGCCACCCAGGGCCAGGGGCACTCCTGCGCCGTGCTGGGGCTGCTGCGCTGCAAGGAAACCTGCTGTGCTGGCAGCAGTGGCGGCTGCAGGAGCCGCGCCAAAGCCGCTGCTGGGTGACATCAGCAGCTGCTGAGCCTTGCTAGCAGCAGCAGACAGTGCGGCAGACGCTGCTGCTGCCTGCTGCTGCTGTTGGGTTTGCTGCTGCTGGGGTTGCTGCTGGCTTGGCAAGGCCCAACCAGAGGCCAGCACGCCTGACCCCTGCTGCTGCATCAGTTGCTGCTGCTGCTGCATCAGTTGCTGGTGCTGCTGCTGCTGTGGGGAGGTCTGCTGCAGCAGCAGGGAGGCCTCAGGCAGGCCAGCAGCACTGCAGGAGTGCGCACTCCTGAAGCTGTCATGTGCAGTTGGGGGTGCATGGTGAGCGTGGTGTCCTGAACCTGGAGAAGGCTGGGAGTGCACGCTGTGGGTGCTGTTCTGCCGCATGACGTCCACGTGTGTGGACTGCTGCTGCTGCTGTTGTTGTTGGCTGTGCTGATGCTGGAGGTTGCTGATCGGCAGGTTTGGCTCCGAAACCAACAGGCCACCATCCAGAGCGTTGCTGGCGTCAAATGCTGCTGGGGGTTCTCCAGAAGCCCAAGGGTGTTGCAGTTGCCACGGCAGTCCGCATTGACGCCAGATGACTCTGGGTTACGCGCGGATGCCATGGTGCCGGAGTTGTCTGCCAGCCACGCAGCAAAATCCTGGAAGCTGCCTGGCACAGAAGCGTGCAAGACATTATCTAGGTCGAGTATGTCCATGTCATCGTCGAACCGCACAGGGAAGCCGTCGATATCTGCATTAATCTGCTGCAGTAGTCCGAAGTCCAAATCCATGGTGCCGGGGCCTCGCAAGAGGCTGAAACACACACACGAGGGAGTAAGATGCACACAACTGTTTCACCACGCGACAGCGCTGCCTTTCGGAGGGGACAGGACAGGTGTTTGTCAGCCCGCTGTACCAAGATCCCCAAGGGTGCTGAATGGTGCGCTCGGACAGGCACTGGACGAGTTCAATGAGGCGTTGGCGCCCCATAAGGCGTTGGCGTTACTGCCGGCCAACAGCAGATTGATTACGAGGTCACACCATTGCCGAGCTACAGCTCGGAGAGGTGGCCATTCAGCAGTCTGCCTGTCGGGTTACGGACTGGAGAAGTTGATAGTATCTTTCTTTTGCGCAGCAAGAGCTGCAGCTGCATGCGACGTCACCTGCTCGGACCCTTATTTGTTTTGGAACCTTGGATACCTACACACTTTTTCCATCTTTTGATGTGCCAGAACATGCTTGAACGCTCCATCTACAGTGCCGGCTATCCACACCATGGTGCCACCATGGCATGGTAGCTGCTGTGCTGTGCTGTGCACGGGAGACCAACGCTGACACCTGCAGTGACAGAATAGGCATGTCGGGGAGGGGGGGGGGAGGTTGTGCCAAGTAACCCCTGTCACCCTGATACTGTGATCAGCGAGGTATAACATGCTTGTGATGCCGCAAGACTGCTTTCAGGGCTCTCTGTTTGTGTCGCCTTAACGGGGGGGGGGGGGGGGGGGGGGGGGGGGCTTATCTGGTGAGGGTTGACTACACAACGGCTGAGTCAACATGGCTGCTGGGAGCCCACTTGTTGTTTGGCGTCGTGGTGCTCCAATCGCGTGGCCAATGCCCTAGGCATCCATACATGCCATGGCCCATCCCATCCACCGGTATTGTTGCTCTGTTGGGCTACACACCCTGCGACACCAGCAGTTGCAAGCCACCTTGACAACACGGGCCTCTGAGAGGTTAGCTACGTCCTTGAACCACCAGATACAATCTGCCCAATGTTCACATCTGCCCAGGCGCCAGCAGAGGCTGCTTGGCTGACGGGAGCTAGTTGTGCGGCAGGAATCCCTGTTTTGCAAATAGCAAACACATAGATGGCTATGTCATATGTCAATGCCCCCATGGCCATGTCTTCGCAACAGCATCAGCAGCCCTCCTGTACCCCAAGCAGCGCAAGAAGGATGAGGACAACAACTACTGATGCATTGAGGCAGTGAGTTCTCCGTCGTGTCCGCCAGCTGCCCCCTTACTTTCTTGCAGGATGTTGCAGGCATGCGCATGGGGCCTGGCTGTGAGAACAGTAACGTACTTGACCAGAAGTCAAACACACCATGCAGAAGCAGGCTGTCCTGCCTGCATGTGAACTTTGCTGCATGCCATCTGCACGTCTGCAAGGGGAGAGGAGGGTGTTCCTAGTGGTTTGTGGACACATGTGTGGGTGTGTGGGGGCACCTGGCCCACATGGGTGAGGAACACCCTCCAGGCGCATCTGAGCTGCGGAAGTGTGGAGACCAAATGAGATTAGAACCTCAGTAGCTCACACCGTCAACATTGAGTGTTTTCTAGTATTATATTACTAGCATAGCGAAATGCATAAACACTCTACCTGGGGAGTATTGTCGCAAGGCAGAAACTCAAAAGAATTGACTGTTAGAGAGACCCATAGTGGAACCTTCGGGTTTAATGGAAGACAACGTCCAAAACCTACCAATATTTGTATGTCTATTTTTATTTAGTAAATTATTTTATAGTCATTGTATAGCTATGATATGATATCACCTATGCGATAGCCAATAATATCTTTTACTATTATTTATACTTTATTTTTATTTCTATTTATTAAATAACACAGTAATTCTTAAACAAGCACCCCAAGCCATGTTAAACGTTTTGTCTTGTTCTGTCCTTATTTGAGGGAAATCAGACCCGATGTTACTCACTCATCATGTGGTGTTCCGGTCACCACCGGGTGGCCAGCATGCTGACCTTCACCAGCCTGCTTGCGATCACTACTTAAGCTTCGGCTTCTTGATCTTACTACTCAAGCAGTTTAACGCATGCTTTCAGAGTTTGTCGGCACCCGCTGTTCTTCGTGGTTTGCAACCAATTGTGCCTCTGGTTGCACCGGTGAATGCGTCCGTCAAGGCTTTCTTTTATTGCCCGCCTTCCAATCACTTATCTCTGTGCAAACAGACTAGCACCATCCAGCGGGTGCTGTCCGCTGCTACTCAACCGCACTGCCCAACCATCAACCATCACAGTAGGAGTTCCAACCTGCAGAGTTGATTGCAGCTGCCCGTGAGGTCAAGGCTTGTGTATTTTGCGCGTACTGTGCCCGCAGTACAACTTGGCAGCAGGTGTGGCTGATTGTGCGCTTGAGCATTCTATGGCTGTTGCACACACAGGCAGCAGGTCCGCAGCAGCCAGGCATTGGGGCAGACCTTCTGGGACGCTTAAACCGCTCTGCTGGGCTCAAACGCCCGACCAGCCACAACCAAACTATACACTGCTATAATGCACATGTGCAGCAGCGCAAGAGGGCCCTACAGTCACTGCTGGTGCCTGTGGGCCAGATGGACAGGCCCCAGCAGGCACGCAAGGCAGCAAGGCAGCCACAGCACACGGTCATTGTTGCAAGCCCATGCTTGATTGCAATTTTGAGAGTTCCTGATACATTTGTCGAACACAAACACTCAGTCACTGACAGAGCTTTGAACCTCTGTCGGTGACTGCTGAGTTTGGTCATCCTGAGAGTCACCTCACCACTGTGGTTGCACTGTGGTTGCAGGGTGGATGCACATCTGACCGCAGCTGACAAGCAGGGCGTCATCAGTCAAGCAGATGCCGCTTCTCAGCAAGACAAGTGAGTCACGCTACCTCGCTTCCCCCTGAATGCACAGCATGCATCGTTCCTGTGCTGTCCTCCTATAGAACGGCTGGCGCCAGAGGCGACAGTACTGCATCGACCTCCATATCAGCCTGGCTGGTGCACACAGCACGTGCTATGTGATTTTGCAGGTGTTGGTTGTGTTGTTCCAATATAATTGTGTGGAAGGCAAAGTTGTTGATGTTTGGCACAAACTGCACACAGCAACAGCACAGATCCCCATCAGCAGTAGCACCACATACCCCATCAGCAGTAGCACCACAGTTTGTGTAGGTTGGAACATGACCGCTCCTGCACTGACCGTGCATACAGTCATGTTGATGATTAACGCCACGTATCTTGCGTCAGCAGCGTGCGTGCGGGACGCCACGAGTTGATCAGCAGCAGATCCGTATGTGTACACACATCTGACAGTGTGCGATGCTTGTTCCCTGCTGATCTAGTGGTTGCACTCCGTTGCCAAAACGTACACATCTCCATAGCCTACTTCCAGAACATCCGTTGTCGATGTACCATCATCACGTCATCCCCGGCCAGCATGCCTTACGACAGTGCTGGCCTTTTTCCAACACTAATGAGGCAACAACATGACATTTGCGGCAGCCATGGGTAGTCAGGATCGCATCCTGGATTCTGTACTGCTAGGGCTGAGTAGTCCCCAGGGAGGCCTTTGTTGCACGTTTGGTCAGTGCATAATTATCAGCGTTGAAATTTAAGACTTTTGTCGTGTAGGATTTTGGAATGGATGCCACGCTGTGTCTAACCAATTCAGGTCCGCGTACATTGGCATCGGCACACTCTTTCAGCAAGGTTTGAAATGATTATTATACATGTGTTGAAACGGAAATTGCGCACCCTGGTCTGGCAACGGCGACTTTTCACCAGTGTTGTGACTTACTGCTTCTCCTGGGGGTGAAGGACCGCTGCATCCCCATCTCCCTCCAGGGGAGGTCGATGCAATAATAGCCAAGTGGGGCTGATTGCTGAGTGTGTGGCCAGCCAGTGGAGTCCGACCCCCTTGGTGACCCAAAATGCATGTGACCCCACTCAGCGCACGCTGTTGCCTCGTGCTGGTGCTGGTGCCGCTGCCTCGGAGCACCTGCTGCATTTGTTCCCCTCACCAGCCTTCACACTAGAGCGGCTGATCCAGGCATTCTCTGCTGCTGAGATCTCTAGAGCAGTTCGTGAAACAGTACCTCAGCAAACTCCCAGCTGCGGACCTTCTCAGAAGTTGTGATGGCTCTTGCAAGTTTTCACAAATTAGTTCAAAAATAAAAACTACCTACACACCCCCTTGATGTAGTTACGTTGTAGAATGTTCCATCAGCCTTGCGTCCTATGAGGACGGCTCATCACATGCATGCATGTGGGTCTAGTGGCACTCACAAGTTGTGATGGATGCGATTGTGTAGAGTGACCAATATCGAGGGTCCTTATGTAGCAATTCGCAGCGGCATGCCTAGACATGCATGAAGGGCACTGACTGCTTCGATGATCTTCAGCTTGCCACTTGATGTGCAAGTTGCATGTACACCGCGTACTGAGTCGAGCCATGGCCAGCAATGTCAGATTCCAAGTGTTGCTAACACTAGCAATTTACGATACAGAGGGGGTGTATCGGATTATTTCTTTCTTTCTTTCTTTCTTTAGCAATATTGTGCTGCTGCTTTGCGTCTTGATGCACTGCGCAGTGCGCTTATGGAACTTGGCCATGGTGGTGGTGGTGGCTGTTTGGTGCAGCAATAGTACAGCACTGTCTCTTGATGAGCTCCGCCTGTCTCTACCAAGCACGGCAGTCTGGCAGGACCTGATGGAGCATATGCAGCAAGCCAAGTCGGCAACCACTTGCCGCTTCATGATTGAAGGCGGCTCCAATGCAACCGAGATGGTGATATACGGCGGCAGCATTGCCAGGGCGGAGCTGGCCTGCACTGGGCAGCGCATGCGCATCGCCGTTCATCCTGTGCTAGTTCCTTTCGCCCGACACTTCACAGGAGTGGATGTGGTCAGTGTCAACATGAAGGGCCTTGGGGATGCCGCAGACAAGGCATATGCAGACAGGGGTACGTGTTACCCAGGCACTCCACTCTCATGTATCTTTGTGGGAACCAGACAGTGACACTGCTGCAGCCACGCATCATTACATGTGGTCTTTTCAGTTCCGTGGAGAGCCCACGGCGCCGGGAGACGATGATGCATTGGCTTTTGGTAAGGATCGTGTCGTCAGCATTATTGACCCCTTCATATCCCAGATGCCGTTCAGTGTGCTTGAGGTAACAAGTGTGCTCTTGTATGTGAAGGGGGCACTGATCAATGCTACTATGGGAGTGAAGGGTCTTCACAGCGTGATGCTGTTTGATGGCACACAGTTCGCACATAGTCTTCGTGACGATGGAAATGTATATATGAGCACGCCTGGTAGGGCAGGTGGGGCAGTCAACTTTGAGCTTGGTCATGTTATGTTCCGAGAGTGTGTTTTCAATGAAAACCAGGTGGTTAGCCACAACCGCTCGCCGCCGTCCGAGTGCTGGGCTTGGTGGTGCTGTGTTTGCACGTGGGGAACTTGGTGAATTCAGGGATTTACTGGGAAGTGATCGGATGGCTGAAATGCAGACATCTGCTACCTTTGTCGACTGCGCTTTTGTTGACAACACGGCGTCACAAGGGGGTGCTATTGCAATGATCGGTGTCGACACCTTCATCACCAACTGCACATTCCAGGACAACAGTGCCACGCGAGGCGGCTTTGATATCTTCTCAAGTGATGGTGGGGCCCTCAACATCAATGACTCCATCATAACAGCTCTTAGCCCCACAGTGTTGTGGCAGCGGATGAACAGCAGTCAGTGCCTACGGGAGAACATTTCAACAAGAATGAAGGCATGTGCCGCAGATGTGCCACCTCAACGTACAGCTTGGCGATTCCAGTACCCCCGTCGTGCTCAGGTTGCCCTGCTAATGCACAGGTGGGTGATTGCATGCCAGGCATCACCATCATCTCCAAGTTGTTGGTGTGCAACTGCCTACATGCTATTCTTGCGAGCGTACATGCCGCCGGGGATATATGATGAATAATTCCAAAATGATCGCACCTTTGCGGCAAAACATCGTAGGTGCTGCCTTGCTTTGACATATACTAGAATGTTTGTGCTGATCACCCGCTGCAAGTGTCCGACACTCTGGCGGCCTCTGTTTGCGCTGGCAATGCAGTGTGATGGAGGTGACGCGATTCTGGCTACCAATGGTTCCTTCCGTGTCAGCAATTACTCAGACAAGATCATCAGCTGCCCCGAGAGCGGCGCGTGCTTCAATGGAAACTGTGCCCTGGTCACCAAGGGGTGGTCTGTGGGAGCTGTCAGGAGGGGTATGCACTGGCCGTACCCTTCAAATGTGTAGAGTGCAAGTCAAGGTTGGTGCTCTTGTTGTGTTTGTGGCTTCCACTTGGTGTTGCTTGTCTTTGCTGGCATAGCGGTTCAGCTCACGCTGATAACCAACCAAGAAGATTCCTCCAACACTGCTGCCCCACCCCACAGCAGGAGATATAGTGAAGCTGCTTGCGCTGTTTCTGCAGTACACGTCTATCATCGGTAGCCTGCCAGTCCCCTGGCCCAGATCCTTGCTTGCACTCATTACTGCATCAGACTGGGTGTTTGCAGGCAGTGTGGACCACGCATTGGGTGGGGTCCGAAGCCCTTTTGAGTGTGCCCTGAAGGGATTGAGGGTTCCACCTGCCATGTTGAAGCAGCTGATCTACTTGCTTATGCCAGCTTTTGTCGCCACTGTCTTGCTGTGTTTTTGTGAGCGTCTACAAGTGTTGCTGGCGCAGCAAGACGCACACACTGCGTTTGACAGTTGTGCTGCTAGTGTCTGCCTTCTTCACGTTCCCTATCGTGCTGAGGGCTGCATTCAATTTCTTCGGGTGTTTCAAGGTCGTTGACCCAACAGTGCCTTATTCCCTATGGTGGGTGCAAGCCATGGCACAACCCTGCTATCGGGGTGCACACAGGCTATGGTCGTTGGCGGTGGGGCTGCCTTTCTTGGTCGTATGTTGCTCTGCACCAGTTGTATTAAGCGTGTGGCTGTGGCGCAACAGCGCGAGGATGGGCGAGCCCGAGTTCCGTGAGCGATACGGCCACCTCTATCGCTTGTACCGCGCACACGCCTATTGGTATGAGCCTGTGATCCGGATCCAAACCATCGTGCTGGTGGCGCTTGCAGTGTTCGCGTCGCAGATCGGCAATCACACCACCGTTGTGCTCACTGGTCTGCACATTGCTATGGCTTTGCAGCTGCTGCAGATCGTTCGGCCTTATGCAGCACCGCTCTTGCACCGCTTGCACGTGGCTTCGCTGTGTTGTCTGCTGCTCAATGTCTTTGTGGCCCTGCTGATGTTCGATCAGCCGACTGGGGGCTCTACCGACGGCGCGACCAAGGTTGGGCAAGCAGCGGCCGCAGCATTTTCGCTGATCATGAGCGCATGCTTCATTATCGCAAGTTGTGGTTGCATATGCGCTTATTATATCCGTGGTCCTGGAAAGGCGCAAGTGAGGAGCATACTTGCACGCTGGTGTGTCAAGGCGTCTGACAAAGTGCGCAATGGATGACGTGCCTCCAGAGACATCTGTGAGGCTGACGATGTTGCTCGTGCCATGAATACTTGCACGGTGCAAAGAGTGGTTGCATCTTGTTGTGTTCAGATCCTGTCTTAGTGAGAAGGGGAGAACGGGCTGCGTTGAGTATGAAGGATTGTAGTGTGTTGTTGGCTGACCAAACTTTGGCTAAGTTGGCCAAAGATGTGAGTTCTGTAGTAGCGGCGAGGGTGAGATTGAGGGCTAGGACAAGTTTTGCACGCGGCATTCCTTTAAATGCGCGCATTTGCTGACTTTGCAGTGGCCTCTAGAGCAAGGGACGTAAGGATGGAGGAAAGGACGCGTCCGCTCTGTGTGCATGCTTGACCCATCCGCAATGCAGACTGTGCATGCCACGCAACAGTTCAACTTGGCAAGTTGAACTTGCCAAGTTGGCAGCCCCAAGTAACATGTGCATCACCGCCACAATGCAGTGCAGCAGTGTGCATCATGGTGTCACAAGGTGCCAGCTGAGCGCTCTGTGCATTCAGCGCTGTGAGCAGCCGGCGCTGATCTGTGGCACAGTGCAGCTGCATGCCCAGTTGCAGCAGTCAATGAGTGAGCAGCGGCAGACTGCGGAGTTCTGTCGCATGCGGCATGCGCTTGCCTAGCTTGTGGGTGCAGGCAATACCTAGATGGAACATGTGGGAGATGTGGGGGAAGGTGTGGGACATGAAGTTCATCGTCTTAATCCAAAGTTGCTGGCAATGGGGTGCTTTCGTAGGGTGAGTGATACCAGTCGATTTGTTAAATCGAAGGCACGGTGCCTTACATACTATTTACTTACAGAGGTGGGACTGTGTTATTCACCCTTTTTGGTGTGGCAGTCATTGCCAGGCTGGCCCAGCACAGTGTGCACTGCACAGGTTGGGGCCCGACTGAGTTAGCTGTGACAAGCGCATGTACTGCAGATGGGGTTTGTGGCTTTAGGTGTGCGGGGTCTGTAGCTTGTGTTGCTCAGTTGGGTCAGGAGCACATGGTTGTTGATGTCATGACATCAATACCAACGTCGACGTGACGTCATGGTAGCAAATGGCAACGGCACACAAAAGCTGCCGATCGCTAGTAGGCAGCAGGGGGGTTACAGCAGCTGTGCTGCTGCTGCAGGCGTGGCGATGCATATTGGGTGTGAGTGAGGTGTGTTTGGTAGGGCTCACAGCTGGCGGCAGCAGGTTGGCTGGTGGCTCCAGGTGCGAGCGTTGCTGCCGGATCTGCAAGCTGAGGTACTACCTCAGTAGCCTTGTTGTGCTGGCTATGGACACGGCAGGCTGCCACTCTTCTGTCAGAATGGTGTTCCTTTCTTGTTGCCGTGCCTGGGTATGTTTGTTTGCATTGTTGCACTGACCCTGGGTGGGGCCGACCCTACCGTGGTGTGTGTGTGCGTTTTGTTATTGAGTAAGCGAGGTGGTGTGCAAGCAATGCAATAAAAGAGCCCCCTGCCTGCGGTGATGTTGTGGATCACATACTGTTGGGCTTGCGAGAATGCAGCCCAATTGAAGTGCAGATATACTACATCTAGTAGATGCTGCAGTGAACTGTCCGGGACATGCACATTTGGTATGCGTCTTCAGCTCACTGTTATCATCGATGGGGTCATGTGCCACTTACACACACTTCAGCTTGCAGACCAAGTGAAGTGCAGGTGCTGCAGTGACAGAGGGACACATGCATCAAGTCTAAGGCTCATCACTGATCGGATCTCAATCATGTGGTCATAAGTCATCCCTGGTTAAGACTCATAATCAAAGAAAGAAAGATACTGTGACACCCATCCATCAGTCCCTGATACACTAGGTCTGTGCATGGCACAAAATCCCTTGCACAGTAGTGCAGTTGATCAGTGGCCGCTCCATACAGCAGAGCACTTATTTGCAGTCTCAGGAAGTCCACCTGCTTTCACATTGATTTTCATATGCATCCAACACCCAGCAACACCCAGTCAGCACCCCTCCAGATTGCCAGCAAGAAAGCCACCTTTGTGGCCCTCTCCTCCAGCCTGCTGGCAGCACCTGATGCTGCAAAGTGACCCGCCTGGAGGTCAGTCAGCAACAGCAGAGGCCTGACCTGCTGCCAGCTACTCCTGTTGCTGCTGCTGCTGTTCACGCCGTTGGCAGCCGCCTGCTGCTGCTGCTGCTGCAGGTAGCGCAGGGTAGCAACATACTTAGCAGGCTCCCTGAAACAACAGCAGCACACAAGCAGGCACAACCATGATGTCTCAGGCTGTTGTCATTGAGCATGACCTCGCAGTCACAAAACAGCCATCATAACTGTGGGTACTACGTAGCCAGCAGGCATCTAGTGAAGTTCATTCCATTCCTGAAGGTGCACTTGTTGGTGCTGGATCCTACAATGGCACACTGTAGGGTGTGTTGTGACCACCACATGACGTCCCAACTGACAATGACGCTCACATCAGCATCTGGCCTTATACATGTGGTGCATGTACTTTGCGGGTGGCATTGTCCTGCCCAAACTCACCAGAAGTTGACTCGTGTGTCGTGCAGGCTGGCTGTCAGCATGAGTGCGGGGTAGGCGTGGGGGCGCTGGGGGTCCAGGTTGTGCAGCGGGCTGTAGGAGGAGATGTAGTTGCGAACTGCCTGCAGCAGCAGCAGCAGCAGCAGCAATATTGTTATCAGGTTCACTTCAGCACACATCCAGAACCCAGCCGTGATGTGAGCATGTAGCCCCATATCTGCCAAAAGCCAACCCAGCAGCCAACGAAACCTTTCAGGGCTGAAGTGACGAGAGTACTGGCAGCACCTTTGCAGCAAGGAGACAGCCGGCTCATACCTGCTCACACATGACTAAGCAATGAATCAGGCACAAAACGTGCCCGCACGCATGCACACACATGTTCTCCACCCACCCACCTTGCTCGCGAGTGGGTCTCCCCACTCCCCCCTCTCTTGATGGTCAATAGCAGTTCAGGGTCACTCATGTCACCCAGCACATCAACAACACCCAATACGTGGCTAACCTTTGACTCAAAGCTCACCACCACAAGGGCACCCAACCTGTATCACACACACACCGTTCTTTGCGGTCAGGGCGGCCCCGACAACCCACGCATACCCCCCCCCACCCACCCCCACCCCCTTGCTCGCAAGTGGGTCCCCCCACTCCCCCCTCTCCTTGATCGTCAGTGGCAGCTCAGGGTCACTCATGTCACCCAACACATCCCCAAAAGGTCACACATGGATACCAATCAACTCAAAGCTCACCTCCACCAATTCACCACAAGCTGCATGACACACACACACACCGTCCTGTATGACACATGCACGACTCTCTACCGCATGCCCTGCACCCCACCCCAAACCCCACCCACCCACCCACCTTGTTCGCGATTGGGTCGCCCCACTCCCCCCTCTCCTTTATTGTCAGTGGCAGTTCAGGGTCGCTCATGTCACCCAGCACATCCAGGAAGGGCACGTCCAGCACAGCAGCAGCAGCCACCCCGGGGTTCATATTGATGGCGGCACCGAGGGTAAGGCCCCCTGCAGATCGGCCCCACAGGCCCAACCTGCTGCTGCTGGTGTAGCCCTCACTGCAGTGGGGGACGTGTGCGGGGGAAAGGGAGCAGCAACACATGTCAGTGTCAAGGAGAGGGGCTCATGTCACCCAGCACATCCAGGAAGGGCACGTCAAACACGGCACAGCAGCAGCAACCCCTGGGTTCATGTTGATGCGGCACCGAGGGTCAGGCCTCCTGCAGAGCGACCCCACAGGCCCAACCTGCTGCTGCTGGTGTAGCGGGCAGGCTCACTGTGCAAGTGCAGCAGCACATGCAGAGGCAGAGGTGGGAAACCAGGATGGGAGGGCGGGGTGGAAATCGAGGGTAGATTGGGTCAAACATGGGATCACGCAATCACCACCCAGTCAGATGGGAGGCACATGATCAGGTGTTGTCCGCAGGCTCCCCTTTCACCCATTCTGACCCACACCCCCATGATACTCAGAGGCCCCTCCCTCCTCCAGGCACACATGCAAGGCGGGTCGCAACTCATGTGTCGCAAACCACACTGTGCACGACTCCCACATACTTACCTGGTCATGTTGTCAGCACAAGCCAGCAGGTCTTCAAAGATGCCACACATGTTTTGAGTCACAGCATCACTGGCTAGTGCAATGCCGTTGGAGGTGCACTCCATGTCTGTATAGACCATTACAAGGTATAGTTGCTAGTGTGCTGAATGCATTACGGGGATGGCATCATGCATTCACAAAACGGCAGTCACACCTTGTCATGTATTCAGCGCAAGCCAGCAGGTCTTCAAAGGTTCGCTTCTTGTGGAGTTTCTTTGCTGCTGTGTGCCAGCGGGACCCCAGCTCACCACCACCACGCACGTGGCAGATACCCAACACAACAGCACGGTCCAGCAACGCCAGATCTGGTGTGGGCAGCGGCACAGCAAGAAAAAAAATAGGGTTGTGTTATGTGCCATGCCGTGCCATGCTGCTGCATTGGTGTTGGCCGAAGAAGGGCAAGGCCGCCGCTCATCAGCCACAGCTTGCAGCAGGTGCAGCGCAGACACTTTGCAAGCAGCGGCAGCCGCAAAACCCAGCCTGTTTAAGGTGTCAACATTGCCCCTTGCAGCTGCGCAAGATCAACATGATCAGCACCTGCTTGCTCGGACACACACTATGCATGTGGCACCAACAGCAGTAGCCAGCACACGCTGCGGAGCAAGCCGCCTGTCCCCCCCCCCCCCCCGTTCTTGAACAATTGGCCCCGACCTGCTGGGTTGAATGAAGGCCATTGTGAGGATCCATATGCACCATACCTGCAGGCAACAACAACAACAGCAGCAGCAGCAGCAGCAGAAACAACCAAGTCAGCAGAAGCAGAAGCACCATACCAGAGAATTCTGTGGCCGCTGGCAGGTCGTTGTGCCACTGGCAGCGCTGTCTACTATCCGCTAGCGAGGAGTGGCTGGCAACAAGTCCGGGCCCCGCTTCCCTGTTGCACCTCTTCACCACTGTCCCCTTCCTTGTGTCAAGAATGGCAGGTGCTTACGCGTGCAGTATGGCCTTGTATCTGCCGTCCCCTGTCAGCATCTCCCTCCTGTAAGCCAAGGCGAGGGGCACAACCCCCCCCCCCCTTTCTCCACACCATCACCTTCCCACCTGCAACTCAACCCCCACGCGTGCCCACACAACTCGCATCACCACCCCTCCTGCATCAAAACCCCTCTCAAGGCTGCGGCGTTGACCCTATCAGGTACTGACTCCCTACTCACGCGTGCAGTATGGCCTTGTTTGTGCCATCATTCTTCAGCAGGTCCCTCCTGTAGGCGAGGGTGAGGGGCACCCTGGTGCCGTCGGCACTCTCAGCCCACTGCAGCTGGGAGGTGTAGGCTGATGGGTCAAAACCCAGTATGTGCTCCTGGTACACCTGATGACGTCAGCAAGGGGGGGAGGTAGTGGGGGGGGGGGTAGTGTAGGTTGGGATGGGCGGGTGGGGGTGGGTGAATGAGCCTAAGAGGGGGGGGGGGGTCCTCGGCCCTTTCGGCAGCTGGGAGGTGTAGGCTGATGGGTCAAAGCCCAGGATATGCTCCTGATACACCTGGGTGGGTGAACATATGGTGGGGGTGGTGTAGGGTTGGGGGGCAGGGGGGGGGGGGAGTTGGGGCGGGGGGGAAGGGGTTGTGGTTGGGGGAGGAGGGGGAAGCCTTGGTCCCTACGACAACTGGGAGGTGTAAGCTGATGGGCCCATGATATGCTCATTCTTATACACCTAGTGGGAAGCACCAGCGGGGGACAGGGTAGGAGAGGTGTGGCAACATGTGTAAAGTGTTGTTCAAGAAAACCCCTTGCCATAAGGGTCTGAATTGAAAGGGGAACTCACAATCAGACCAATAGGGAGGGATTCGTGTTGGCGCTGCAGCTGGCAGGTGTAGGACGAAGGGTCAAAGCCCGGCATATGCATGGTACACATGGGCAGGAACAGGGGGAGGAAGGAGGGGGGGGTGAGGAAGTGACAGTGGGAGGTGGGAAGTGTGAGTGGGAGGTGTAGGTAGACTGATTGGCCAACACTGTGGTTCTGGTACATTTGATGAGGTGAGCTTAGGTAGAAGAGGGGTGAAATGGGAGGCAGTGACTGAGTGTACAAACTGGGTTGAGGGAGGAAAAGGGAGTGGCCTTCATTGATAAACCTCTTGCATGGGGGGGGGGGGGACAGGAGGCATTCCGCCATGCACATACATACTATGCTATGATAGCATAGTAGTCTAAACTGCTGCCTACCTTGACTTGTTGCTGGGGGTCGCTCAGGTTGATGTAGTACACAGCAGAGGGTGACGTAATCCCACTGACACTGACAGCCAACCATGAGTCATCACCCACCCCCAGATGACTCAACCATTGGTGTTGTGGGTGACGTCATTGGATTAGTCATCACACCGATGACGTCCAGCACCAGGGGGGCTCTTCGAGCACCAGTACCCACGCCAGCCTGGCAGTAGCAGCAGCAGCAGTGGCAGCAGCACTCGAAACCGCAGCAGCCGCCGCCGCCGCTGCCGCTGCTGCTGCTGCTGCTGCTGTTGTGTTTGAGCCGCAGCGTCACCGCCATTGCTGCTGCTGCTGGTGTGTGAGAGCTGGTGCGTAGTGTCACCACCCTAGGTGGCTCGTATGCTGCAGCGTTGTCTGCTGCTGCTGCTGCTGCTGCTGCTGCTGCTGCTGCTGTTTCAGGCATTGTGTACACGTCCACTGCACACACACCCTGCCTCCTCACGCCGACGGCAATGTGTGACCCCTGAGGGTGAAGCTTGAAGCTGCGGACCTCAAGAGCCGACACGCCGCCCTGCTGCTGCTGCTGCAGTTCTTGCTGCTGCTGCAGCTGCGGCCTGTGGTTGTTGTTGTCGCTGTCTCCTTTGTTGCCACTGTCGTTTGGGCTGTGGGTCTCACTGCCACTGTTGTAACCGCCGCTGCCGCTGCTGCTGCTGCTGCTGCTGCCACTGCTGTAGTTGCAACCAAGACATCCTGTCAAGCCAGGACATCCGGTAGGGGTGGGGTCAGCAAGAGGATGGCAACAAATCGGGTTTCAAAAGCAATGTGTGGCCTGCGCATATTGCGCATAATTAAGCTACAGTAGCGTGTGCTGTGGCTGCCGCCAACAGATGTGCATGACTGACTAACTGAGATCACTCATGTCATGTTGCTCACCATGTGAAGTTGTGCATCCTGCAGCGCCTTGCCAGGTGCCGCTGCGTGTATCACCACCACCTGCCCATCAGGAGCATCATCTGAGTCTACCAAACACAACAACACACCGCTGCTGCTGCCATTGCTGCCGCCATTGCTGCCGCCAATGCTGCCATTGCTGCCGCCGCGGCGGCTGCCATTGCTGCCATTGCTGCCACTGCTGCTGCCAAGGTGTTCACAGCTGAGCACATCCAGGCCTGAGTCTGGCAGCACTAGAGGCCACCAGGCAGCAGCAGGACAGCAAGGGGGAGTCGTCCTTACTGCTGCTGCTGCTGCTGCTGCTGCTGCTGCTGAAGTTGAGGGGGGTGCTGGTGGGGCAGTGCCATCACCTTGGTGTCACCCTGCAGGCAGCAGTGAGGGTGGCAGGGAGGTGTGCATGGAAAATTGTCTGTATTATCTGCATTCAGTCCTTTTGCCAACTTGTAAATTGCCCGCACGATTGGACCAAGTGTAGCTGGTAGTGCTCACACATGTACGCTAATCCATTGCTGAGACATTGAAGCAACCCACCCCATACGACACACACGCCCGCAATCAAGCCCACACCTACCCTACATCATGCTGTATGATACAGCAGAACACCGCTTCAAAAACCACCCCCCCACACACCGTCCCCCCAAAAAGACGCCCCCCCCCCCCCTCCTGCTCACCTCCAGGCTGCTGCTGAGTATGACGAACTCCCTGTCAGCTGACACATCCAGCTCCAACCCACGCTCACCATCAACAGGAACATACACAGTGCAACCTGCTGCTGCTGCTGCTGCTGCTGCTGCTGCTGCTTGCTGCTGCTGCTGCTGCTGCTGCTTTTCATGCTGCTGGAGCAGTTGTAGCAGCCGCAGCTGTGTGCTGCTGCTGCCACCGTGGTGGCTGTATGCGAGTGTGTTGCTGCTGCTGCCCACCACGCCAGCACCTCACCACAGCCGGGGAGGGGCTGGGCAGCAGGGCTGGCCTGTGGCGATGTCAAGCACCTGAACAGCAGCAGCAGCAGCAGCAATGCCTTAGTGCGTGCTGGAGATGATTCACGTTGGTTCTCACACAGTCAGATTTGCTTGCACATTTTCAGCTCCTGGCATATGTGTGAGTGGTGTCACACTGTCACACGAATTGATATGGGCCAGCAGCGCAACATGCAGGCCACTCACTGTTGGGTAGTGTTGGGGGCGTGATGGGGAACAATGGTGTGGTGGTGGTGGTGGGGGGGTGTTTTGTGTGTGTGTGTGGGGGGGGGGGGGAGGAGGGGGGAGGGCCGTGCCATACGTCCTCGGGGTCGGTCCGGAGAGGAGAAATCGTTGCACGAGTAGATAACAAACTTCTCGGGCGGGGTGTGTATGTTGGTGGGAGAGGGACGCGCCCGCCCACCTGTAGGCTGAAGTCCTCATCTCCCACTGTGTCATACAAGTAGGCCACCAGCCGGCCATCAGGTGACACCTCATGCTTCACAACATCCCAGTAGGCATGACCCTGAGACAGACTGTTCTGACTCAACACCGGCTCATCACTGCTGCTGCTCTGCTGCCAGGCTGGCGGTGTGAACCCCCCTGTGCTGCTGCCACTGCAGCCGCCATTGCTGCCGCCAGAGTGCTGCCATTGCTGCCGGCGGCTGCGTGTGGCAGCAATGGCCGCCTGTAGTGTCCCAGTAGTCATCGCCCGGCCTCTTACGTCATAGTAGACGTAACCATTGCGTAATGAGGGGGATGACACCTCAACTGCTGGCAGGCGGCCATCCATTTGGTGTATGAGGTCGTCTATCAGGGCTGCAGGGTGTGAAGTATTTGGCGGTGTAGCTGTTTTCTGCCTCTAGGTAAGACAGCACTTCAGGGTTCCTCCTGCTGTCATCCCTCAACCTACACGGTTCAAGTGCGGGGGCGTGAAGGGTGGGGCGGGGGCGAGAAAGGGAAGCAATAGACAACAAAGTGATGGAAAAACTTGGATGTCAAGGAGCAGAAAAGGGTGTGGCCCGGGGGGGGGGGGGGGGGGGGGGGGGGGGGCTGTTGCGAAGGAAGGGCCAAAAACACTGGCCAACAGCGAGATGAGGAAACAGTATGTCAACGTG
>VIIQ02000481.1:0-17339 GCA_007449985.2 Desmodesmus armatus
CCCTCCCCCCCACACACAGTCCAAGCGTTGAGTCCAAGTGTCATACACAACTGCATGGGTGGTGTGATGCTGTTGGTTGCGCATGTATACGTGTGCAGCAGGCAGCAGCCATACGACTCCCCCCCCCCCCCCCGCCACCCCCCAGCTCCCGACATACGTATACACCCCCCCCCCCCTCACCCCTCACCCCCACCCACACACACCTGCATGGGGGGTGTGATGCTGTTTGTCGCACACATGTAGCTCAAGTGGTGTCAAGTGGTTTTTTGCTGTTTGTCGCACACGTGTAGCCCAAACCACACTACCCCCCCCCCCCCCCCCCCCCCCCCCACACAAACACCCTTGCCCCCCCCCCCCCCGCACCTGCATGGGTGGTGTGATGCTGTTGGTTGCGCATGTATACGTCTGCAGCAGGCAGCAGACGTACGACCACCCCCCTTTCCTCCCCTCCCCTCCCCTCCCCTGCCCCCCCCCCCCCTCCCCTCCCCTCCCCTGCCCCCCCCCCTTCCCCTGCCCCCCCCCCCCCCCCCCCCCCACACACACACACACCTGCATGGGGGTGTGATGCTGTTTGTTGCACATGTATAGTCGCAGCAGGCAGCAGCCATATGACTACTCCCAAGCGCCTCGCCAGTGCTAAACCAAAAAGGGTGGCCAGGTGGGATTCAGGGGCACTGGATCTGCAGCAGCAGAAGCAGAAGCAGCAGCAGCAGCAGCAAGCATACAAGTCAATCAGCACATCTTTACTGTACAGGAAATAAAGAAAGCTTCATACAGACTCAGGGCACTACGTGCTGGACCTGCAGCACCAGCAGCAGCAGCAGCAGCAGCAGCAGACTATCATACAGACTCAGGGCACTATGCGTCTAGGTTTGCTCTCACCCTAGCGATCAAGTGAATGACAGCATATACTGGCGCATTGCTGTACATCATCCCCCTCCCCTGTATGACAGTGAACGCCACGCCACGCCACGCCACGCCACGCCACGCCACGCCACGCCACGCCACGCCACGCCACGCCACGCCACAGCACAGCACAGCACATCATAGCACACCACACCACAACGTACCACAGCACAGAAAAGCATGACTCACCTCGCCAGTTTGTCAGCTGGTTGCCCCCAGGTGCCGTGGGTGGTGCATTGTTAGCCGACAGGGTTTTGTCAAGGTTTGACCACCAACTGCTGATGCCGGTCAAACCCCTTCTCCCATGTGCCTCCCCTCTCCCCCCCCCCCCTGCCAGGTGGTGTGATGCTGTTTGTCTCGCACGGCACAGCACAGCACACAACCCCCCCACCCACACCGTACCACAGCACAGCACAGCACAGCACACAACTCACCTTGCCAGTTTGTCAGCTGGGTTGCCCCCCGGTGCCGTGGGTGGTGCGTTGTTAGCCGACAGGTTTTTGTCCAAGTTTGACCACCAGCTGCTGATGCCGGTCAAACCACCCGTCAACGTACTGCCAATGCCAGCCGCGTCGGCTGCTGTTGGGAGGCGGCCTGCTGCTGCTGCTGCTGCTGCTGGGTGCTGTTGCTGCTGCCGAAGGCATTTTGAAGCCATCTTGCAACTGCATTTGCACAAAATACACGCAGCCCAATTACAGTGCATTTACAGGCAACCGAAGATGACAAGGCACCCCCCCCCCCCTGTATGCCCCCCCCCCCCCCCCAAATACACACCGTGTATGTGTGTGTGGCACACACCCACCCACCCTAAACAGTACGGTCTGCTTATTCTTGTGGGACAATGTAGTGCCTGATAGCTGACTTGCATATGACTTGCATGTATTCAAGACACATGAACCTCTATGGTTTAGGGTTTAGGGTTTCAACCCCAAACACACCCTACCTTGTGAGACACCTGGCTGGCAAATTCAGCCACTTCAGCAGCAACCTGCACAAACAGCAGCAGCAGCAGTAGCAGCAACAGCAGCAGCAGCAGCAACAGCAGTGATAAGCAGCAGCAGCGGAACAAACCTGGAGTGCACAATCACCCCCCCCCCCTTCACACACAATTTGGATGGCAAGGTGTCTCCATCCCCGTATGAATGGGTTGCGGCCTTCCCCAGCTGGATCGTAGGATTGCATGCATCATTACTCCAAGAAGAGAGAACCCCCCCCCCCTTCTCGGCCCACACATTCTCTTTCTGTACTACTTCACTACCACCCCCCCCCCCGGAGCACACACACATGGTCCCCCCCCCCCAACACAGACAAACACCCCCGTACCTTGCTGGCCTGCTGCTCCATTTGGGCCAATCAGGTCAAAGTCCCCACGCCATCCCTTGCCGTTGTGCCCCCCCCCCCCCCACCACCACCACCACACCACACCACCACCAACACGACAAGAGACAGTTCCTCACCCTCTCGACCCCCCCCCTCTGACCCCCCCCCCCCCCCCCCCCCCACACACACACACACACACCCAAACACCCCCCCCCCTCCCTGCCCCCGCGCATACCTTGCTAGCCTGTTGCTCCACTTGGGGCCAATCAGGTCAAAGTCCCCACCAGAGCTGAACAGTGCCTGCTGCTGCTGCTGCTGCTGCTGCTGCTGCTGCTGCTGCTGCTGCTGCTGCTGCTGCTGCTGCTGCTGCTGCTGCTGCTGCTGTGCTGGGCTGTCGTCGGTTTGGGGCTGAGTGGCAGGTGTGAACTGACTGGAGGGGGACTGCCAATGGGGAGGCTGACTCAGCTGCTGCTGCTGCTGCTGCTGCTGCTGCTGCTGCTGCTGCTGCTACTGCTGGTGCTGCTGCTGCTGCGGCTGCTGGTGGTGCTGCTGCTGCTGCTGCTGGTGCTGCTGCTGGTGCGGGTGTGTGTGCAGGTGAGGGTTGTTTGGTAGGTGACATACCACCAGCAACCGCTGCTGCTGCTGCTGCTGCTGCTGCTGCTGCGCTGCTGCTGGGGTGTCTGCAGGCCCGCTTGCCCCTGCACCACTTTCCCGCTGCTGCTGCTGCTGCTGCTGCTGCTGCTGCTGCTGCTGCTGCTGCTGCTCGTCCTCTTCATCTGTCACTTCTTCATACACAACCTCCTCAATATACTCCCCACTGCCGTCGCTGCTGTTGTCCTTTGGCTGGGGCGGAGGGGCTGCATCACTCATATCTCACGGTGATTTTGAATCCTAGGTGCTGTGCCTTGATCGCTGTTGCTGCTGCTGCTGCTGCTGCTTCTGCTGCTGCTGCTTCTTCTGCTGCTGCTGCTGCTGCTGCTGCTGCTGTGCCCTGAATGCTGCTGCAGTGGGAAGGGGTGACTAGGGTGCGAGACTGTGTGCGCGGCCCCTGCAAGTCAGAAGGGGATGGAGTTTATGTACCAAAGCCTCAGAACACAGCTGCCTTGATTGATGGTGGTGGTTTGTGCGCCTTCTTCTGCGGCTGAGAACGTTGATCACCTTTTATGCACGAGAGGAGCAACTGGGGTCCCCTACAGCTAGGCTGGCTTGCTGATGTTGCTCTGCTGTCTGTGGTGATTCCTTCAGTAGTGCGTATGGACGCTAGGTGTTACCAAGGCTAGGCGTTACGAAAGAAAGATAGTAGTTTATGCATTGACGTGCTGTCTGCAGTCTCTTGAGCCTGCTGATGATGACAGACTCTGGTGCAACAGTACTGCAGGCGATCAGGTTGCTGTTTGCGATCGGTTGCAGGCGATCAGAGGCTGATCATACGTCCGACATTCAGACTGAAACTGATACGGGATGACGTTTGTTATGCAAGGTGCTGAGTGAGAGCGTTTGCAACTGCATACACTCTCGGAAGAGGTTGAGGAAGACGAAGGCACAAGAAGGGAGAAAAAAAGGGCCGAACCACGATACATCCGAAACAAACAAGGGGTCGTTGTGTGCTCAGAGCACTCAAGACAACCTCCCTGGAGAACCCCCAAAAGCAGTGCAGCAGTTCAAACAATCTAACAACCTGCTTTGTCTATCTCGATACCCCCTCCTTTACGACTCACTGATTCACTGATATCTGCAGTCGCCCTTAAAGAGGTTCAGCACATGTTTCATAGATGCAGGGCACAGGTTTGTTGTTGCGATGTTGTACCTTCTGGCAAACCTTCTGGACCATCCAATGGATTGATGTTGGTACTGCGCTGTACAGCGTGCTGTTGGGGTGGCTGCAGAACACCTTTCAGTTTTGTGGAAGCAGCCTCATGCAAGTTACCCTGAAGATCACCATTCTCACAAGCTATTGCAGCTGGTGCATATGTGGTATGGGGACCCATGGGGAACCCCTACGCCCAAACTCCAGGCCCTGAGGCCTCAAGGGGGGGGGGGGGGGGGGGGGGGGGCTTGACACCCCTTCACAGGTGAAGGTTATGGCGTGTGAAAAAGGGCAGATCCTTCACATCCCCCTTCACGACCCCCTTCAAGCCCCCATGGCCAAGGTGTGAAGGGGGGGGGGGGGGCTTAGTGGTGAAGGGGGGTATACCCTGGTGTTCGTATCTGATGTTTTGTGCTCATTGGGGGCGGACCCCCCACCAGCTACCCACACACAACTAAGCCGAGTTTCCCTTTGGGACATCAGGGATCCCGCCTTGAGGATTGCAGCAACCATGCACAAGGGTGTGGGGGCTAGGGGGGAGGGGGTATACACACAGTGCTGTGGGGGCCCCATGGCACACACATACAGACAGCAATTGTTGCAGCCCCACAGCAATAATGCAGTGGACCAAGATGCAAAGCAAAGCTCCCCTGTGGGGTTTGCTACCGCTGTCCTGCGCAGCAGTAGCAAACAAACACTCCCTTGTGGAGTGTCACTCTGCTGCTGCCCTGTGCATCAAAAATAACTCCTCGGTGGAGTTCGCTACTGCTGCTCTGTGCAGCAGTAGCTGGCAAACACTCCCCTGTGGAGTGTCACTCTACTACTCCCCTGTGGAGTTTGCTAATGCTGTCCTGTGCTTCAGACAACTCCACAGGCTGTGGAGTTTCGCCCTACTACCCTGAGCAGCAGAGCAGCAAACCAAAACTCCCCTGTGGAGTTTCATTGCTGTTGCCCTGCCGGTGCGCAAGAGTAGCCAACAAACACTCCCCTGTCGACTACTAGTAGCACTCTGTTGCCCTGTGCAGAGGGGGAAAAACCCCTGAGGAGTTTGTTACTGCTGCCCTGCGCAGCAGCCACCAACAAACAACTCCCATGTGGACTGTCACTCTGCTGCCCTGTGCAGCAGTAGTAAACAAAACACTCCCCTGTGGAGTGTCACTCTGTTGCCGTGTGCATCCAAAACAAATCCCCTGTGGAGTGCGCATCTGCTGCTCTGCGCAGCTGTCGCCAACAAACACTCCCCTGTGGAGTGTCAATCTGCTGCCCTGCGTAGCAAACAAAACTCCCTGTGGAGTACGTTCTGGCTCAAGCCTCACCACATCAACAACATGAGGAAGAGCCCACCCTGATGATCTGGCTTGGTCACTGCCAAGCTGGTGAAGGGTGCCCATTATGAGCTTGCCTGGCTGGCTACCACAGCAGTGGCACACACTGCTGTGGGAGGAAGTTCGATCCTTCCATGGTTCTTCAACTTGCAGCACTCTCGCAGTGCAGAAACAACCCCAACCGTTTGGGCTCTTTCTGCAAATGAGCTACAAACAAAAGGGGGGGGGGGTGAGCGATCGTCCAAAGGACCGGAGCCCCAGTGATTGACCCGTACCCAAAGACTGAGCCATGCAGCCCTCGATATACAACACCCCCCCCCCCCCCACACACACACACACACCCCACCCCACGCGCGCTATGTTTGTGTCAGACCTCGTACGCCACATATAATCTTGAAACCTTGCAATTGCTGTGGTTTTGGCGATGGGGCTCCCCACTGGAGAGGGGGAGTGGGAGATGTGCCACCGGGGTGTGTTTCTGTGTGTGTGTGTGTGGGGGGGGGGGGACCAAGGGTGGGGGTGGGGGGGGGGGGGGGACCGGGGGAGGGGGTCCATCCCCGAGTGGAGGGGTGGTGGGAGTCCTGCCACTCGTATGTGCAGCAGCAGGGGGCGGGGGGGGGGGCATACGGCAGAAAGCTGACTCTGGTTTGAACGCCCTTCCGTTGCAGTACAGCTGTACTGGACTTGCATGCATGTCAAGCTGGTGTTGCTGAGGGGCACACTTTAGTCCCCTGTTTGCCGCTGATGAAAGCTCGATCATAAAATGGATGCATCAGGCCCTCCTAACAGAAAGAGGCGGAGACAGCAGCAGCAGCAGCAGGCATCGATGGCAGGCAACAGCAGCAACCCGGATGCTCCGCCTGTCTCCGCAGTGGCTTACAAATGGAACGACAGGAACGTTTTCCATGCTATCAACGAGGATCGGATGCCTTCTGACAAGCTGTTCGATCGGCCAAACTATTTCGCGATCCTTGATAAACTCCCAGTCACGCCCGGCCACAGTTTGATGATCACGCGACACAAAGCAGCAACCATGCTGGATAACATGCCGCCGGAAGCAGCAGCAGACACGATGGGTGACTTGCAGGTGCGGTTGACACTTGGCACACCGCACTCCTGCTGCTGCTGTTGCCAACAGCAACATATGACCAAGCAATGCACCCCTTGCACACCAACGTGTTGTTTAGTAATGCATACCTTGCAGCACAAGACATGCAGCAGCAGTCCCTGGCCTTTCCATCTGTGTCCCCCCCCCCCCCCCCCCCCAAACCCCCCCAACCCCTCCCACCCCGCCATCATCACCACCCACCACCACTCGCTACCACCACCACAATCACGACCACCCCCCCTTCTGGCAGGTGCTGTGTCGTGCTGTCCAGAAGGCAACAGGCTGCTTGGGGCTGTCGGGTGGGCAGAACAACGGGCCAACCAAAGTCCCGACCCCCCCCCCCCCTCCAACCCCCCCCCCCCCCCAAGCCCTCCCCCTGCCCTACAATCATCTATCCACCCTTTCACCCCCCCCCTTGCAGGTGCTGTGTCGTGCTGTCCAGAAAGCGACGGGCTGCTTGGGGCTGAGGGTGCGGCAGAACAACGGGCCAGCAGCAGGACAGGTGCGTGGGTGCTGTGAGAGGCTGGCGCAAGCAGCAGCAGCAGCAGCAGCAGCAGTCATCCTTTCTGTCGAGGTGGGGTGGGGGGTGGGGGGTGGGGGGGCTGAGGGTGCGGCAGAACAACGGGCCAGCAGCAGGACAGGTGTGTGGGTGGCTGTGAGAGGCTTGCGCAAGCAGCAGCAGCAGCAGCAGCAGCAGTCATCTTTTCTGTCGAGGTGGGGGGGTGGGGCTTCCTGTTGGAGTGGGGGGTGGGGGCAGAGCAACGTGTCAGCAGCAGGACAGATAAGGGGTGTGGTAAACATGTGTTGAGAGGGCTTGTGTGTGTGTTTTTTTTTGGGGGGGGGGGCAGCAAGCAGCAGCGCAGCAGCAGCAGCAATGCTTGCTGTTGATGTGTGTGTTGGGGGGGGGGGGGGGGGTCGGGCAGCACAACAGGCCAGTAGCAGGACAGGTATGTGGGTGTGTTGCAATGGTGTCAAGGGGTCGTGTGTGCGTGCGTGTGTGTGTGTGTGGTGTGTGGGGGGGGGGGGGGGGGGGAGGCAGAGGCAGAGCAGCAGCAGCAGCAGCAGCAAAGCAAAAGCAGCAGCAGCAGCCACCCTTGCCGTTGATGTGCAGGGTCGGGCAGAACATTGGGCCAGCAGCAGGACAGGTAGGGGGGGGGGCACATGTGTGAAGGGTGTGTGTGTGTGTGGGGGGGGGGGGGGGTGCAGCAGCAGCGGCAGCAGCAGCAGCGGCAGCAGCAGCAGCAGCATGTATTTCAACAGCAGGGTGCAGGCAAAAGAATGGGCCAACAGCAGGACAGCTGTGGGGAAGTTTTGGGGTGTGTGTGGGGGGGGGGGGGGGGCAGTTGCCAATGTGTGCAGGATGCTGTAAGTTGCGCAAACGATCTCAGCAGCAGCAGCAGCAGCAGCAGCGGCGGCGGCGGCGGCGATAGCGGCAGCAGCAGTCCGTGCATTTGATGTTTTTGGGGGGGGGGCATGAAAGTGGGCCAGCAGCAGGATATGCGTGAGGTTTGTGGGGAGGGGCGAGGGGGGCGTTTGGAAAGGTGTGCAGGATGCTATAAGTTGCGCAAACACTCTCAGCAGCAACAGCAGCAACAGGGGCCACTGCATTCCAGCACCCGTCTGATTCCTCGATCTCTCGGGCGTGCGGTCACAACACAGTGTACGGCGGAAATATTATTTGGGGGGGGGGGGGGGTTACAAGTAGGTACTTTCACCGCAAAGCGGTACTCTTGATCGACTGGGTATGCCAAAAATATACTGGGCTCGGGTACAACGTTCACTGCTGTTACTGCTGCTGCTGCTGCTTTGGCTGTTGCTGCTGCTGCTGCTGCAGGTTGTGCCTCAGCTCCACTTCCATGTCATCCCAGTCAACACTCCCGATGATGACGTAAGTGTGACAACACCCGCCGCAGCGTGCCACACCCACACCGTAAAGTGTGAGATGCCAACCACCTGGAAGTGTGACATAAAGACAAAATAGTGCGACAGAGTGATACATAAGTGTGACAGAACGATGCACATCAGTTGCCCTAGCTGACAGGATACGGCAGCCCAATGCTGGCAGCACCCCCCCACCCTGCTTCTTGGGTGGAGGGGCCACCAACAACCAAACACTTGCAACACACACGAACCCACACCCTCTCTCACAACATGCGCCTGCTCCCCCCCCCCCCCCCTTCACAGACCCTTGACTCGCGTGAGCCCCTGAGTGATTTGGCAGACCAATGCTGGCAGCACCCCCCCCTTCTTGGGTGGAGGGGCCACCAACAACCAAACACTTACAGCAACTTACATGAACTCACTCCCTCTCTCACAGCATGCATGTGCGCCCCCCCCCCCCCCCTTTCCACAGACCCTTGACTCCCGTGAACCCCTGAGTGATGAGGCAGCAGGACCAATGCTGGCAGCAACACCCCCCCCCCCCCGCCCGCATGTGCCCCCGTTCCCCTGTGCAATACATTTACAACACACTTGAAACCGCACCGTCTGACAGCATGCTTCTGCCCCCCCCCCCTTTGATGTGCGCCCCCCTCCCTTGCCCCCCCCCCCTTTGATGTGCGCCCCCCTCCCTTGCCCCCCCCCCCCCTTTTGATGTGCGCCCCCCTCCCTTGCCCCCCCCCCTTTTGATGTGCGCCCCCCTCCCTTGCCCCCCCCCCCTTTTGATGTGCGCCCCCCTCCCTTGCCCCCCCCCTTTTGATGTGCGCCCCCCTCCCTTGCCCCCCCCCCCTTTTGATGTGCGCCCCCCTCCCTTGCCCCCCCCCCTTTTGATGTGCGCCCCCCTCCCTTGCCCCCCCCCCCCTTTGATGTGCGCCCCCCTCCCTTGCCCCCCCCCCCTTTTGATGTGCGCCCCCCTCCCTTGCCCCCCCCCCCCTTCAACAGGCCCTTGACTCACGTGAGCCCCTGAGTGATGAGGCAGCAGGACCAATGCTGGCAGCCCCCCCCCCCCCCCCCTTGGATGGAGGGCCACGAACAATTCAACATTCACAACACACGTGGAACTACACCCTGTCACAAATGCATCCCCCCCCCCACCCCACCCCGCACTTGCCCCCCCCCTATCTTTTCACAGACTCTGGACTCCCGTGAGCCCCTGAGTGATGAGGCAGCAGGAACATTGCTGGCAGCATCCCCCCCCCCCTTTTTTTCTTTGGTGGAGAGGCCACCAACAACCAAACACTCACAACACACACCAACCCACACCCTCTCTCACGGCATGCCTCTGCCCCCCTATGTTTGCCCCCCTATGTTTGCCCCCCTATGTTCTCACGGCATGCCTCTGCCCCCCTATGTTTCAACAGACCCTGGACTCCCGTGAGCCCCTGAGTGATGAGGCAGCAGGACCAATGCTGGCAGCAATCAAGAACGCACTGCCGTAAGTGTGAACAGGGGCCAATAGATTTGGGGGGGGGGGCTGTGTGTGTGTGTGTGTGTGTGTGTGTGTGTGTGTGTGTGTGCGTGTGTGTGTGTGTGTGTGTGTGTGTGTGTGTGTGTGTGTGTGTGTGTGGTGTGTGTGTGTGTGTGTGTGTGTGGTGTGTGTGTGTGTGTGGTGTGTGTTGTGTGTGTGTGGTGTGTGTGTGTGTGTGTGTGTGTGTGTGTGTGTGGTGGGGGGGGGGGAGCGGGGACGGGCTGCATGCCGTAAGTGTGAACAGGGGACCACTGCTATTGCCAGGTAATTGATTGCCCTTGTGCGCACAGAGGGGGTGGGGGTGAGGGGGGGGGGGCGAAAGGGGGGGGGTCTGCAGGACCAATGCTGGCAGCTGTCAAGAACGCACTGCCGAAAGTGGGAACAGTCGGTTCTGTTGCAAGTTGAAATGCCCCCTTGAACGCATTCATTTTTGTGTGGGAGGGGGGGGGGCGGCAGGACCAATGCTGCCTGCAATCAAGAACGCACTGCCGTAGGTGTGAAACAGGAACTGCTCTTGCGGGTGTGCTTGCCCCCTCACGCATCCTCACGCATGATACAGGGGGCGCGGCGGGGGGGGGGGGGCTTTGGGGGCGGGGGGCGGAGTTGTTTGCAGGACCAATGCTGGCGGAACGCACTGCCGTAAGTTTGAACTCGACTGCTGTGGTGGGGTTTGATGGGGGTAAGGGGAGTTAGCTGCTACCCAGAATGCACCACTGCCGTCAGTGTCAACAGGGGCCGCGGCTGCCGGGGGGGGGGGGGGGGGGATATTTACGTCGGATGACGGACAATCGCTGGGCTATCTGCTACTGGGGAGGGAATGGATTACTGCGCAGTCACTTGGAGGGCAGCGACCGCAAACCCCAGCAACCTGGAAACCCTAACCCATACATCCCTCACCCCCCCCCTCTCTCCAACAATACACAGGCCGAGCTACTCTGGTGATGGTGTAAACACATGGATCCCCTCTGCTTCGGGAGTCGACAACCTGCTACTTTCCCTGTCATTTGGGGAACGGTGTTGTACTGCACTTGCCTTGGGCCCGGCAACCCAAACCCCCAGCAACCCTAACACCCTCACTGCCCCGACCCCCCCCCCCCTTCAACATCACAGGCCGAGTTACTCTGGCGATGGTGTGCACGCATGGATCCCCTCCGCCTTGTAAGGGAAATTGGTCTATAGACCAGTTCACTGCCGCCCCTTCGCATTTCAAGAGCGGTAGTTTTTCTGCACGGCAGCTCACATGGGGGCAACCCTGAACCCTGAACTCCTAAACCCCTCACTGCCTCCCCTCTCATCCCCCCCCCTCCATCCACAGGCCGAGCTACTCTGGTGATGGTGTGCACACATGGATCCCTTCCGCCCCGGAAATGGAAAACCTGGGGCACCTGCTGCTGTCGCTGTGCGTTCCCGGGACGGTGGTGTTACTGCGCGGTCACTTGGGGGGCGGGAAAACCGCGATCGCGCGCGGAATGGTGCGGGCTTTTTGCGGAGACCCCGATCTGTTTGTGCCCTCGCCCACGTTCCTCCTGAATCTGACGTATCAGGAGGATACGGCTCACGAGGCAGGCAATGGCGATGGACAGCAGCAGCAGCAGCAGCAGCAGCAGGGGTTGGGGCAGCAGCAGGGTGACAAACAACAGGAGCAGCAGCAAGAGGAGCAGAATGGGGGCCAGCAGCAGCAGCAGCAGCAGCAGCAGCAGCAGCAGCAGGATGATGGTGGTGGCAGCAGCAGACCCGGGGTCGCTGCATCCATCATATGGACCCCTACAGGCTGGGCAGGGCAGGTAAGGATGACTAACCACAGTTTGAAATAACAGTTTCTGGATTATGTATGAATTGCTATGCTTATCTTTCTGATCTTCCCCAACAAGTTGTCTCAATGTTGATTGACAGTGCACCACCCCTTGCACGTGCACAACATAGGGTGACTAACCACAGTTTAAACAGTGACAGTCTCCGCATGATTTTTACTGGATGGTGAAAAGTAACGAATTTTGAATGATATATGGATTGCTATGCTTGTCTTTGCTGATCGTCCCATTCAACATGTCTCAATGTTGATTGACAGTGCACCACCCCTTGCACGTGCACAACATAGTGTGACTACCACAGTTTGAACAGTGACAGTCTATGCATAATTTTTGAAGGATGGTGAAAAGTAACGGTTTCTGAATGATGTTTGAAACCTATGCTTGTCTTTGCTGATCTTCCAAAACAACATGTCTCAATTGACTCAATTCAGACAGTCCGCCACCCCTGGACGTGCCCCCCGGGAGAAGGGGGGGGGGGGGGGCTGCTTGCATGCGTGTTTGCATGTGTTGTGTGAGTGCGTGCGGGTTTAGTGGTGTGTGAGTGGGATGGGTGCGGGAATTGGATTTCGGTTGTTATCATTAGGCTGTGGTCAAACAGGCCATGACACACACGCCAGTGTGAGGTGCCGGCTGCTGAGATCCAATGGGGTGCTGCTGTACTGACACTTCTGCATCTTGCTGTTGCTGCTGCTGCTGGTGCTGGTGCTTCTGCTGTAGACAAGATGGCTGGTCTGATAGACTTCCAGAGTGCCTTCCAGCAGGACATCTGCCTCATTGAGTGGCCTAGCAAGATGCCTGAGGGGGTCATGACACTGCCACGCAAGTGAGTGAGGGTAGAAGCGGGACAGGGGCCAGGGGAAACACACATTGGGTGGGGGGGGGGTTGAGTGGGGAATGAATTATCGTGTATATTGCTGGGGCAACCTCACTGCATACACACACGCACTTATACCTCACTTTGGAATGTCTCACCCTTGGATGGTTGATGCATTGGCTGGATGCACTCCCTGTGTCTACACATTGACAACCACCAACCCTAACCCCCCCCCCCACCCCTGTGACCCCCCCCCCCTCCTTGTACCCCCCCCCTCCCCCCCACACAGCCGCACCATCGAGGTCACCATTGCTGGCAGTGGGGCCCGTGCAGCAGGCAGACTGGTGCACATCACATGCAGCCAGGAGCAGCAGCAGCAGCAGCAGCAGCAGCAGCAGCCAGCCGCCGCAGCCGCCGGCAGCAATGGCGGCAGCAGCAGCAGCAGCAGCGGCGGCCCCGTAGCGCAGCTGCTGCAGCAGTGGCGGGACGCCAATGCTCTCCCAGCAGCCAACCCCTCTTGGAAAGCAGCAGCACAGGGCGGCGGCAGCAGCAGCAGCAGCGGCGGTTTAGGCGCGGCGGTGACCGCCTAAACCCCAAGCCTGGTGCCGCTGGGGGTTTAATGCCCTCTGGAGACCCTAGCAGCTGGCTGCTGCTGGGGATAGAGAGCAGCTGCGATGATACTGCTGCTGCTGTCATTCGGGGGGATGGGACGGTGCTGTCTCACAAGATCGCATCACAGGTAGGGGGTTTGTATGGTGTTGGGTTACCACAGCTACTGGGGCATTCGCTGCACAGGCAGCACATGCAGCAGCAACACATGCACTCAACCACAATGCACACAACCCCCAACTGTCAAACCCCCCCCCCCCCTCCATCCCCCCCCCCCCCCTCACAGGTTGGTCTGCATGAGCAGTTAGGGGGAGTGGGGGAGTGAAGCCAGACGTCGCAAAAGCAGCACATGTAGCAGCAACACATATACTCAACCACAATGCACACAACCCCCACATGTCAACACCCCCCCCCCCTTCACCCCCCCCCCCCACTCACCCCCATTTTCTTTCCCTCCATCCCCCCCCCCCCCGCCCCCCATCTTCACCAACCACAGGTTGGTCTACATGAGCAGTATGGGGGAGTGAAGCCGGATGTTGCACAGGCAGCACATGCACCTCAACCCACGCCCACCACATATTACAACAATTATTAGCCTGCAGTGCCTCCCTCCCCCCCCCCCCCCCTCCACACAAACTCCCTCTGTCGACACACACACAACAGTGTACACACACGCAGCAACCCTCACACACCCTGGTCCGGCTGCTCCTGCCCCCTCCCCGCTTTTTGTTCAATGTGTTTGCAGGTTGGTCTGCATGAGCAGTATGGGGGAGTGAAGCCGGATGTTGCACCGGCAGCACACACATGTCACATCCTTGGATGGTTCATGCATTGGCTGGATGCACTCCCTGTGTCTACACTCACTCACAAGACACACAGCCACACCTGTCCACCCCCCCCCCTCCCCCCCCCCCCCCCCCCCGATTCACAGGTTGGTCTGCATGAGCAGTATGGGGAGTGAAGCCGGATGTTGCACAGGCAGCACATGCAGCAGCAATCGAGGCAACAGTAGACGGGGCGATTGCAGCAGCAGGCATCACTGCTGAACAACTGTCGGCAGTTGCGGTGACGATCGGGCCTGGCTTGTCACTGTGCCTACAGGTGTGTGTGTGTGTGTGGGGGGGGGGGGGTCGCAATGGGTGGAGGGGAAGGGGGAGGAGGGGGGGTGAGGGAAAGGTTCTGTGTGTGTTGTTGTGCCGGAGGGGGGGGGTGCAGTGTCAGCAGGCGTCACTCCTGAGCAACTGTCAGCGGTTGCAGTGACGATTGGGCCTGGATTGTCACTGTGCTTACAGGTGTGTGTGTGTGGGGGGGGGGGGGGGATTTGTGTGTGGTAGTGGTGATGGGGGGGGGGACAGGGATGCGGGAGGCTTTGTGCAGAAGGGGGGGGGGTTGTCAATGCACTAGCAGCAGCAGGCATCATTCCTGAGCAACTGTTGGTGGTTGCAGTGACAATTGGACCTGGCCTGTCGCTATGCCTACAGGTGTGTGGGGGGGGGGGTGGTAGTGGTGATGTGGGGGGGGGGAGGCACAGGGATGCGGGAGGCGTTGTTTGCGCAGAAGGGTGTGTGTGTGTGTGTGTCAATGCACTATCAGCAGCAGGCATCAAGCCAGAGCAACTGTAGGCGGTTGCGGTGACTATTGGATCTGGCTTGTTGCTGTGCTTACAGGTGGGCGGGTGGGTGTGTTGAACACATAATTGTGTGTGTGTGTGTGGGTGTGTGGGGCGATTGCAACAGCAGGCATCAGTCCACAGCAACTACTGGCACGTAAAGGGGGGGGGGGTGCAACATTTTCATATTGTCAACTTGTGTGCTGACGGCTGTCCTCTCCCCTTCTTCCCCCTAAACACGCACAGGTTGTTGTGCGTCACGCCCTCAAGATTGCAGCCACTCATCAATTTATGTGATGGCAACTCTAGGAATCTGCCCAAGTCTCTGTGTGTGCTGAAACGTGCCCCCCCCCCCCTCAACATGCGTGCTGACAGTCCCCCCCCCCCCCCCTCACCCCCCCCCCCCAAACAACACAGGTTGGTGTGCGTCATGCACTCAAGATTGCTGCCACCCACCAACTGCCGTGGGTACCTGTGCATCACATGGAGGCGCATGCACTCATGGCAGCAATGCCGGGGGTGCTGGGCACTGCTGCCACTGCTGCCGGTGACACTGCTGCCGCAGCAGCAGCGGCGGCTGCTGCCATTGCTGCCGGTGACACTGCTGCCGCAGCAGCAGCGGCGGCTGGTGACACTGCTGCTGGTGACACTGTGGCGGCTGGTGACATTGCTGCTGCTGCTGGAGGTGATGGCAGCAGTGATGCAGCAGCAGCAGGTGGTGGTGGCAGGGTTGGTGATCGGATGACCTTTCCTGCGCTGCTGCTGCTGGTGTCAGGGGGACACAACATGCTGGTGAGTTGTGAGGTCAAGGGGCTGGGGGGGGGGGGTGTCAGGGTGCTAGGGATGAGAGGGTCTGGTTGGGGTGGCGGGGGGGGGGGGGGGCAGGCTGCTTTCACTTGCAGGTGTGTTGTGAGGGTGTTGCGCGCCACCCGGTGCGGACGCGGGGGGGAGTGTGGGTGGGGGAGGGGGATCTTGCGGGGCCGATTAGCAGGACGGGGGTGGGATTCATATGGCACACCAACTGGTCTCAGACCAGTTCAAGTTGAAGGATCGGTTTCAAGTGTCTGTGCTGTTGTGCTTGCAGGTTCGTTGTGAGGGTGTGGGGCGCCACACTGTGCTAGGCACCACCATTGACAACTAGATGGTTTTCTCCCCCCCCCCCCCCTCCCTCCACCCCCAACCCCTCTTTGAATTCTTGTCAATGTGTGCTTGTTTTGCAGGTGCGTTGTGAGGGTGTGGGGCGTCACACTGTGCTAGGCACCACCATAGATGATTCAATGGGTGAGGCCTTTGACAAGGTTGCTCGACTGCTGGGGATCAACGCAGTGCCAGGTGTGTGTGGGTGTGTGGTGGGGGGGGGGGGGAGGAGGTGTATGTGTGATTGTGTGTGTGTGTGGGGGGGGGGTGCTGTCACTCTAAACACCAAACTGCAAAGTGATGTTTTCTTGGCAAAGTCGTGTTGTCCCCTGTCAAAGAGGGGGTAGGGATGGCAGTACAGAGCATAGATGACTCAATGGGTGAGGCCTTTGACAAGGTGGCAAGGCTGCTGGGCATCAACGCAGTGCCAGGTGGGTGGGGGTTGTATTTGTGTGTGTGGGGGGGGGGGGGGGGGTGCTGTCACTTCACAATCCAAACTGCAACTTGCAGTTTCACGGTGATGCTTTGTCTGCAAATCAACATTCCCTCTGTGAACGTGGGGGGTTGGGATGGCAGTACAGAGCGCAGACGACACGCTGGGGGCAACCTATCAAAAGAAAAGCTGAAAGAAGAATACTTTTTATCCTTGTACCATAAATGAAAGAAGGGTTGTTTAATGGGTTGTTCAATGATTTTTTTTGTTTTGGAATAGCAAAAAGAGACCAATCTGAAGAAATTCTTGTGGCATTTTCATTCTTTCAAAACCGGTGGGGCCTTTGTCAAAGGTGGCAAGGCCGCTGGTTGTCAACGCAGTGCAAGGTGTGAGACGGTGTGTGTGGGTGGGTGGGTGGGTGGGGTGGGGGGGAAGGAGGGGCGCTCTCACCCCAAGCATCAGACTGCAAGGGATGGGGGGGGATAGGGGGTTTGGAGGGGGGGGGGGGGGCTGTTGTCCGTCTAACTGAGCAACAGTTCTTTTGCAAAGGATGTATCCGATAGGGCCTGTCAAACATGGGGGGGGGGGATGGTGGTACAGGGCAAGTGTGCATGTGTGTGTAGGGGGGGGGGGACTGTGATGAGGTGGCTTGGTTGCTGAGCTTGGCGCAGTGCCAGGTGGGTGTGACTGGGGGGGGGGGGGGGGGCATGTTTGAGAGGACCCTATCATGCCTCAAACCTCAAACACATTGATGGTTGAGTCCTAACAAAACGGCCGTTTCAGATGTCGTGCTCTCAACCATCACTGTTGCTGCTGCTGCTGCTGCTGCTGCTGCTGAGCTGCTGCTGCTGCTGCTGCTGCTGCTGCTGCTGCTGCTGCTGCTGCTGCTGCTGCTGCTGCTGCTGCTGCTGCTGCTGCTGCTGCTGCTGCAGGTGGTGCGCACCTAGAGAAGCTAGCAGCCCAGGCCACTGCGGAAGATATGGGGCGGTACAAGGGCAAGATACAGCTGCCGATGAGAAATGTGAGTGAAAGTCACGCACGTATGAAGGTAACA
>VIIQ02000482.1:0-17334 GCA_007449985.2 Desmodesmus armatus
CCACCACCACCACCAGGTGTTCTCCCCCAGCCAACCCGTGGAGTACTTTGAGCGCCTGCTGACTCAGCTCTCCACGTGTGTAGCGTCACACATGTGACAACCTACCCCACATGTGACCACCCACCATTTCTTGCTCCATATTCCTGCCCCTCACAACAACCTTCCCGCCCCCCCTCCCCTTCCACCCCCTTGCCCTGTTTACACCCCCCCTTTTTTACTCCCCCCCCCCCCCCCCCCCCTGTACCCCGCTTGCCCCAGGTATTCTCCCCCAGCCAAGCTGTGGAGTACTTTGAGCGCCTGCTGACTCAGCTGATTCGCGTGTGCAGCATCACACATGTGACCACCTACCCAGGGCTTAAGGACTTCCTCACAGGGTTTATGGTCAACGGGACCCAGCCAGGTTTAACGTCTGCCCTATAGCCCGCTCTGCCCTGCACTTGCAAGTCAGCAACACAGCATGGGTACCTACTGAGACCTCACCCAGCAGCAGCAGCAGCAGCAAGCAGCAGCAGCAGCAGCAGCCGGGCGGCGGCTGCAGCTGCTGCCACGACAGCAGCAGCAGCAGCAGTACTGCTACTGCTGCTGGGCCTGCTGCAATGGAGCAGCTGCACCACTCACCATACAGCAGCCACATACGGCGGCTCCTACACATGCCCCAGCGCCTCAGCAGCAGGAACAGCAGCAGCAGCAGCAGCAGCAGCAGATGTTCAGTTACCCCCCTGGTGCTGCTGTCCCCCGTATGATGAGGTCTGCTGGCTGCTGTCTCCTGATGAGTCATTGGGGGACGATGCAGAGCTGTTTGTTGAACAGGCAGTCATTGCGGTGAGTTGCAGTCCTCGTGCAATTGAGGGGGTGGGGGTTCTGGCGGACAGGGAACTGGGGACGCGGGGGGGGGGGGGGGGGGCGGTCTCCTGATAACCATTGGGGACAATACATAGCTGTTTGTTGAACAGGCCGTCATTGCGGTGAGCGTGGGTGCTTGGGAGAGGCAGTCTGGCTAGTGCTGAGGTTGGGACCCTGTCCCCAAATACTGTACTGTACTGTAGTACTGTTGTTTTTTTTTCTCAACTTGTTTTTTTTTTGGGGGGGGGGGGGAGGGGAGGGGGGAGGGCGCTTTCTGAGGCACAAAAGTGGGGACGATGCAGAGCTGTTCCTCAAACGGGTGTCATTGCGGTGAGGGGTGGTGCAGGGGCAGGGATAAGGGGGGGGCTCTCCTGATGAGTCATTGGGGGACGATGCAGAGCTGTTTGTTGAACAGGCCGTCATTGCGGTGAGTGGAGCATGTGTGCAAACACAGGGAGTGCATCCAGACAGTGCATCAACCATCCAAAGTGTATTTGGGGCATGACTCTCCCTTCAAAAGTGCCCCCTTCCCGCTTCCCGTTGCCGGCGCGGGGGAGGGGGGGTGGGGGAGGGGGGGACACGGGAGGGGGGGGGAGGGGGAAGGCACAGAAGTGGGGACATGCGGGGAGGCCTCCCTCCCTCAAGGGGGGGGGGACAGAAGTGGGGGCATGCAGAGCTGTTGTGAACATGCTGTCATTTTGGTAATTGAAGAGTGATTTCAGTGTCAAACAAGGTTGAGGTCTCTCGTGGAGTATTTCTGCCCATTTCTGTCTCCTTGCCCTCCCTCCCCTTTCTCTTCTCTCTCTTTTTCTCTAGCTTTCCCTGAGTCCACTCAACATGGGCGATTGTGTCGAACACATTCACTGTGTCGGCCTCCCCTCCCCCCCCCCCCCCCCCCCCCCCCCCACACACACACACACACCACCACCACAACCACCACCACCACCAGACACGTCGACATGCACATTCACCGACCGACAACTTGATATAAGTGTTGCTGATGCCATGAGTCATTGATCTGCTCGACATGCAGCTGAATTTCATCAGCAGGGCTTGGATCAGGATGCCGGTCTGTGTGTGTGTGTGGGGGGGGGGGGGGGGGGGGTGAGGGAGGGGGGGGGGGGGGAGGACTGGGCCGACCTGTACCAGCTTGCACAAATGCAGACACCTCCCCTTTAGCCCCTCCCTCTTGTGTAGCCCTCTGCCCTTCCCTCCCCTCCCTTGCCGTGCTTTCCGCTTCCCCAAACCCCTGATCTTCAAACTGGGCGATTGTGAGAACATGCAAGTTGTCCAACAGAGTCTTCCTCCCTTGTCTCCCGCCCCTTCCACGCACACGCGCTCACATTTGACAACCCCCCCCCCCCCCCCCCACCCCACCCCTCTCCTGCCAAACACACACAGACCGGCAAACTGATTCAAGCCCTGCTGATGAACCCCTGAAGGTGCAGGCGACGGTTTGGAGACTGGGCCAACCTCTACCAACATGCCCTCACCCCCACCCCCCCCCCCCCCCCGCGCCTCGGGCCCCTCTCTCTGTGCACTTCTGCCCTTCTTTGCAACACCATCGCGACTGACACTTCTCCCCCCCCCCCCCCCTGCGGTCCTTCTCTCTCTACCAAACACACAGACCGGTAACCTCATTCAAGCCCTGTTGATGAACCCCTCAAGGTGCAGGCGGCGGTTGAGGCGGGGTTTAGAGGACTGGGCCAACCTCTACCAACATGCCCTGAATGCGGACACCTCCCCAACCTTTGGTGCCTATATGGTGACACACGGGTGGAAGTGGACACCACCACACCCTGAGGAGATCGCAGTGAGTTGCTTTTTTGTGGGGGGGGGTCTGTGTAAGTATGTTCAGGGGGCTGGAACACACCAGCAGAAGTCCATTTGAGAGGTTGACGGGTGGGCAAAGGTGTGTGTGTGGGGGGGGGGGGGGGGGAGGGAGACAGCGTGTACCAACACGCCCTGATTGCAGACACCTGGCTACTGTGTAGTGCCTACATGGCAACTCATGGCTGGAAGTGGACACCACCACACACAGAGGAGATCGCGGTAAGTGCAAATGTGTGTGTGTGTGGGGGGGGGGGGGGGTGAGGGGGGGGTGTCAGGCTGTGCAGGGGTTGTGCTGTCAGGGTGTGTGTGTGTGTGGGGGGGGGGGGTGTCTTGTAATTGTCGTGAGTATGCATTGCGCTGAGAGGGGGTGGGTGAAGGGGGCAGGGTGGGGTGGGTGGGCGAGAGGGGGGGGGGGGGGGGGAGGGGAGGGGAGGGGGGGGCGTCTTGGTCTTGTCGTTGTCAAACAACGACAAGTACAAGACGTCTCCTCAAATCCCTCTGCCCCCCCCCCCCCCCCAAACCCCGCCCAATTCAGCCCCCCCCCCCCCCTTCCCGCTTCTCAGCGCGATTCCATCGTCACAGCATCGCGCTGAGAGGGGGGTGGTGTGAAAGGGGCCAGGGGGGGGGGTTAGGGGGGAGGCGTCTTGTACTTGTCATGAGATTGGCAAAGTGTGGCTCTGCTTTTTTTTGTGGTTACAACAACAAGGGACTACCCCAACTCGTGCTTGGCACTAATGTATGCCACCCTGCTGCTGCTGCTGCTGCTGCTGCTGCTGCTGCTGTGCAGGGTCCCCTTGCCACGTGGGTTGAGTCAGAGACTGCGTGGGTGATGTCGCGCCACCTGCTGATGGGCTTTGAGCTGCAGCTGTATGAGCCAGCTGACTACACCATGATATACTGGTGAGGGGGGCGGTTGTTCTACAGGTGGAGGGGGGGGGATCGGGGGGTTGGGGGGGGGGGGGGGGGCATGATCTACTGGTGGGGGGGGGGGTGGGGGGGGGGGGGGGGGGGGGTCTTGTTGCAGTGGTCAAAGGGGGAGAGGGGTGCAGGAGGTAACCAGGAAGCGGGATGGGGGGCGTGCAGCTGTATGGACCAGCTGACTACACTATGATCTACTGGTGAGGGGGGGGGGGGGGAGGGAGGGGTGAGTTTTGTGTGTCGACAGATGGAGTACTTGGACACATGCAACCACACTAAGCCTGTTCTACTAGATAGCCAAGCAACAGTGACGTAGTCCCTCAGTACCGAGCAGTGCGTCAGTGGCTGGTGGAGATGCTAGACATCATCAACCTGCAGGAAAAGTGCGTTAATGCGAGGTAACAAGGAAAGTGTTCACATGGTAAGGGGGGGGGGTGCGGAGAGGGCGTGCGAGGGGGGGGGGGGAGTGACCGGAGGGGAGAGGGTTGCAGGAGGTAACCAGGAAGCCGGTTGGGGGGCGTGCAGCTTTATGAGCCAGCTGACTACACTATGATGTACTGGTAGGGGTGGGAGAAGGCGGGGAAGAGCAGCAGCTGTGAAAACCGGGTGATCACTCCAAGGTCTTCGCACCAGTAGATCTCTGGACAGTGCTCGCGAGGGCTGCAAACGCGGCTGGTGTTGCTGCAATGTTGCGGTTGCTTCTGCTTCTGCTGCTGGCTAGTATCCTTTGCCTGCTGCCTTCGCGACGATCATTGCTGCTGCTGCTGCTGCTGCTGCTGCTGCTGCTGCTGCTGCAGGTACGTCGATGCCATGACCAGTGTCCACCAGCAGGGTACCCGCATGCTCCGGGAGCAGCCACCCTCCGTCATCACAACAGCAGCAGCAGCAGCAGCAGCAGCCAAGCCCGGCAGCAGCAGCAGCAGCAGCAGCAGCAGCAGTAGTGCTGCCGGCGGCGGCTCCGCCTCCCCCAAGCTCCCCTCAAAGGGGAAGGCAGGTGCTGCCAAAGGCAGCAGCCCCGGCGGCCGCAGCAGCAGCAACAGCAGCAGCAGCAGCGCAGCCGCCGCTGCTGCTGCTGCTGTGCTGCAAGCATACTCCCACCAGGCCACTCTCACTCAGTTATTCTGTGACGTGCACAAGATGTTGTCGATGGGTACAGTGAGGGTTTTGCTGACGCTGCCGCTGCTGGGGATGTGGTTCCCGCCAAAACTGTCATTTAACAGTCAGTCGCAGCGTTATGACCAGCGATTTGCGTCATTTCACACGTTGGTGCGGCCGGATCCCCTGACGTATGAGCAGTATGTGGCAAGTACTGATGTGGAGGGGGCGGCGGTGGAGCAGCTGCTTAGGTTGGCTCAGGACAACTTTGCAAAGGTGGGCGCGTGATACAGCCGGTTTGTAGGGGGTGGTTGGGGATGTGTGTGATATGGGGTGTGTGTGTGGGGGGGGGGGGGGGAGTAAAAATGAACGTGAAATGCGAGATGTCTTCATGACAAGCGCTTCACAAAAGTCATTTGTTGCGAGTACGGATGGGGGGGGGGGGGGCGGCAGTGGAGCAGCTGCTGAGGCTGGCTCAGGACAACTTTGCTAAGGTGGGCTGCTGTTGTATTGTGTGTGTGTGGGGGGGTGATGGTGGCGGGGCCTGAGGGGGGGAGAACCAACATGCCCAGCTGTGCAGCTTCATTCTGGTAGTCTCTAGACGTCAGTGCCTCCATACTAGGGCTTTGTTGCCAGCATGAATGTGATGATTGTGGTGATGGAGCAGCTGCAGCGGCTGGCTCAGGGTACCTTAGCTAAGCTTTGTTTCTTCTGGGCCCCCACCCCAAACCCCAGGCGTATCATATGTGTGTGTACATTCAAGCACAGGGCCCCGCCATCTTGCTCACCAAGCAGCAGACTGACGAACTGCCACAGATGGGCAAGGTGGCATGCACCAAGGGGGGGTCACCCTCCCCCTCTCCCCTTGCACTCTTCCCACCTTGTCTCTCCCTGACCATTTCAAAGGTACTCTTCTCACCACCATCACCGATCTTCCTCACTTCCCCCCCCCCCTCAATGCAGGCCCACCAGATGTGTGTGTTCATCAAGACCAACGGTCCTGCCATGGGCCTAACCAAGCAGCAGACCGACGAGCTGCCACAGTTGGACAAGGTGGCATGCACTAACAACGTGGCAGTGGTACTGCTCATGCGAGCAGCAGCAGCAGCAGCAGCAAGCAAAGCAGCTGGTACGGCAGCAAATGGCGCAGCAGCGTCAGCAGCAGCAGCAGCAGCAGGGGTGACAGTGCCGTTTACCCCGTCTTGGGAGTATGGCCACCACAAGTGGTTCCCCACCTTGGTGCTTAAGTCAGCTGCAGCAGCAGCAGCAGCGAGCAAGTGAAGCTGGGTGCAGCAAAGCGGGGAGCAGCAGCAGCAGCAGGCACAGGAGACGGGACTGCTCTCAACGGGGCGGCAGCAGCAGCGGTGACAGTGCCGTTCACCCCGTCTTGGAAGTATGGTCACCGCAAGCAGTTCCCCACCTTGGTGCTCAAGTCAGCAGCAGCAGCAGCAGCACCAGCACCAGCAGCAGCAGCAGCAGCAGCAGGCAAGTGAAGCTGCAGACAACGAAGCGGGCAGCAGCAGCAGCAGCAGCAGCAGCAGCAGCAGCAGCAACAGGAGGCAGGTGAAGCTGCAGGCAGTGAAGCAGCGAGCAGCAGCAGCAGCAGCAGAAAGAAGCACCGGAAATGGTGCTGCAGAAAACTGTGGGGCCACGCAGCACCGGCAGCAGTGGCAGGTGGCAGTGGCAGCAGTGGCAGTGGCAGCGACAGCAGTGGCGGTGGCAGCGGCAGCAGTGGCAGTGGCAGCGGCAGCAGTGGCAGTGGCAGTGGCAGCTACAGTGCAATGGGGCAAGTGAAGGCATGGGCTGGCAGGTTGCCAGCAGCAGCGGCAGCTGCAGGGCAGGCAACTGGCCTGTTTGGGATTGCAAGAGGGCAGTATCGGAGGGTGGGGGGGAGCCAATTGGCGGGGTGGCCAGTTGCCGGAAGCAGCAAGGGCAGGGCGGGGGAGTTGAAATTGCCAGTTGGCACAGTGCAAGAGGCGGCAGGGTCGCGGTACGCTCTGCAGCAGCGGTGGCGGTAGCGGGCAGGGTGGCAGTGTTGGTTGGAAGCAGAGGGGGGATGGAGTGGCCTGTTGGCAGCAGCGTGCGTGTGTGTATGTGGGGGAGGCGGGGAGGGTGGGAAGCAAGTTGGCAGCGGCAGCAGCTGTGGCAGCAGGGCCCAAGGACTTGGCGAGTTGCTGAATAATGCAGCTTTGAGAGCTGAGTGAGCGTGCAGCAGCCCTGCGTACTGCTGTGGTTCGTTGGTCTGGCACGGCTATGGCAATGTAAGCTGGTTATGCTACTGCCAGTTGGGTGTGTCGACAGATGGAGTACTTGGATACATGCAAGCTCCACTAAGACTGTGTATGTGGACCGCAAAACTTGGATAACTTGGATAACACTCGATTGCAGAGGGCCCTACAGTGCTGTCAACTGGTTTCAGCTTGCTATCAGCTAGCCACATGATCATGATATCAATGGTGGCAGCTGTCATGAAGTTCTTGCGCCGCAAGGTCTGATTCGGCGACCATAGCCGGTTGGCGCTTCCAGTAAATTGGCGATCACAAGCATTGTGATGCGGCTATGCTTCAATCGGACACCGTCGGTCCAAGGCTGATTCAACAGGCCGCCTTCCAGCGCCCTGCCGTAGAACCCTGCGCACTGCGCGTCATCTGTCACGTAGCGCTGCTCGAGAGACAAATAAAGGCACCCTCTTCCAGTTGTTTGCAGAATTCTCCTTTCCAACCAAGTCTAAGTATTTTCCTTTGATCTTCGATAATTCTACGTCATCACGATACAGTAGCAACGAGAACAGCGCGATGGCCTGGCGCTGCGGTGCCTTTGCATGTCGCTTGCTAATTTGCTGCCTTGCATTCGCTGCTGGTAAGCCCTGAGATGCATTTTGTGACGTTTCTGGTGAGCCTCGACAGCTAGTTACGGAACGTGCAAGGGCGTCTACAACCATGTCAACCGTGACAGTAGGAGCACATGCCCACAGGCCACTGCAAAAGTGAGAACACCTGGCATTCATTGCGGTTTTGTACAACAACGCCCTGCTGCTGCCAATGTTTTGCAGGCTGTGCTGCTCAACAGCCGGTGGTGTCAAAACCGGGCGTCTTCATATGGACCTCAGAAGGTGTGTCAACATTGGCAGGAACACCCCCAGGTGGCTGCCTCCAACCTGACTCAGGGCCCGGGGCTCCTGTAACGCCATAGGGTCATCCCCCTTTGGCTTCATGTTGTGTAAGGGCGGTGGGGTCTTACCCCCCCCCCCCCTGACACATGCACAACAGATGACCATCGCGTTGGATAACACTTCATGTGCAGTTATCACAAGTCGAGCCTGAACACCCCGTAGAGAGCCAAAGAGGCTTCTGCGGCATCAGTATCATAGTGTATGATGCGTGACGCATCTGAACAAACATCGCATTATCAATCTGAGAGTGCACTATGAAATATGTCTGACATGTTTCGGTGTGGGGACACCTGCGGGGCCAACCCATCCTCACTTTGAAAGCACGCATAAATCAGTGGATGATGTTGTGCTCTGTGCCCAGCACAGCTGAGTCCAGGTCGCAGTTGCAGGTCATAACCTGATAAATACTGCCCAGAAACTACTGCAGCAGTGTGCACTGTGCTTGTTTATGCCATATAAAACTGCCACTTGATCTTTGCTGATGAGTACTCAGTCGGACTGAAAGTCACTTTCAGTCACTTTCACTTTCACGGTGATGGGCCCCGTCCTGAGGAGAGGCGGTGTAAAACCCCCAATGCAGAAGTGCCCCGAGTTGGTGGTGGGCGAGTCTACTGCACATCCTCTGGTGACACCAGCGACAGCTGTTGTTTAGAGATAATGCATTGGCTGCTGCTGCTGCTGCTGCATGCTCCTTGTCCTGCAGACTCTGACTCTGATCGGATCTCAGTTGTTGAGCCAATAGGCAGCTCATCTGGTTCAGGCACCAACTGGACCTTGGACTGCCCCGCGGGCACTTGGATGTTTGGGGTGGACATTGCCGGGGACCCCGCCATCACTGCCATTGGGCCTCTCTACTGCGGCACGGTCGACAACGAAAACATCACTGCAGAAGGCACCCTCAAGGGGAACCTGCCCTTCCCAGTCATCATGTGGAGGGAATACGGCAGCTATTCCGGGTATGGTGGCATTGCGGTGCGAATGACTGCTACAGGAGATCTGATTGCAGGGATCAGCTTTGTTCCAGGCGTATACGATGGCACTGTGGGCCAGCAGAGTGCTCAGGCGCCATCCACGGATCCCAGCTTTCGCCTTATGGAGGGCCGCAGCACTCCTCATGTTTCACAGGCCTATGGAGGCATCGGTGATGGGGAGACACTGAGTAGCTCCTGTGGTGAAACCAACGCTCTCATTGTCGGCTTGTTTGGGCAGACGAATGGATACAACATCCTCTCAATTGGTCTGCGCTGCAAGTATATGTGCACCCCACACACATGCTGAGCCATAGCCCATGGCTTGTGGGCGCCCCACACTGACTGAATTCTTGGAATGATGACTTGTGCCTTGGTCAGTGCCGTGCACTGACTGATGGATCGGCCCCAGTAGGTTGAAAGTATGGTCACAGTATTGGCACCGGGTGCCAGGCACTTGAGTTTGCCTCGGGAAGGCAGTGCGGTTGGTAGCACATGTGCCATAGCGCAGTGCGGTTTTGTCATTGGTTTTACCTCTGTAGTGTAGGTGCTGCACATGTATTTAGGGTGCTTGTGTCATGTTGTTGTTGCTATGGTGATTGTTGCACCTGAGGTGTTGACTGCTTCCCTGCAGGCCCTGAGTCTTCGTCTCTGCGTGACAAGATGCCACGTGGTTCGAAGTGCACACCGATGGCATCGTCATGCCGGCCGCAGTTATGGGTCGTTCAGGCACTCATTGTCGCCTACTACGATGATCGCATAGCGGCGACGTAAGGCGTTTATGCATTGTGGGTATGCGTTTGTTCCAAAAAGGTTTGTGTTGTCTGCACTATCGAGCACACGTTTTGTGCATGCCAAGGACAATGCTAGTCCTGGCCAGGGCACAAGGGGCAATACCATGCATGCGTGTAGCTCAGGATGTATGCTCCTTGGCCAAACGCTGAAATTGCCCAGTGGCAGACGAACTAGCCAGTTGTTGCACTGCCAGTTGCCTCGGGCACCCATGGTGGGTGCACTGCATCCCTGATATGCATGATATGCATTGGATATTGCAGAGTCATTATATGACGGTTGCGGCATCTTTGAAAGGTTCACTAGAGTCACTATTGGTACTCCAAGTATGTGATGGGGAACACATGTTGAAATGTGTAGGCTCACAGCGTGCAACATGTCTGTAGTATGGTAGTCCTTGTGGCATCGTTCATAATTGTTGCTTGTGTGAGACGTATGAATTGGCTGGTATGAGTGGACGGGGTTGTGCCATGTGATGCAGCAGTGAACCTTCCTGAGCTTCCTGCTGCACAAGTAGGGTTGGCAGAAACATGCATGCGTACGTTGTCATGATTCGCATCCATTTGAGCCCATTTTTCATTAGTCACATCCAGATGACTCATGCATCCAGTTGAGGCGCTTTAGGTGCGGTTTGCATGCCATGCAGCGGGCAGCTTGGTTTGGTGCTTCAGGTTGTCCCTTAGGCAGTAGGCAGTCAGTCGAGACTGTGTGCCCTATCTTCAAACTGGTGCGCAGCCACACACATTGCATTGGATAATCAGATAGGCCGATTGAGCTGGTCGAGCATTGAGAGCGTTGTCCTAAGTGAGTGGGTATCAAAGTTGAGTGGAACCTGTGTTGTTGCGGGATGGTTCCTCAAGTTGTGGTGGCCCAATGATCACCAACACAGTGTAACATGTCAGTTGTGAGTGCCAATGCCGTGGTGTGGTGTACTACACAGGCTGCTAGGCAGCAGTTGCACTGAATCAGATGTGCAGAGAATGTGGATGGTTGCAGCTAGTGCCAGGCTGTCAGGCATAGCCGGACTACACACCTAGCTGCTATGCTACACAGTGCAGCATCCACTGGCGTGCAAAGGAACTGAATCATTCAGTCATGACGGTCATTCATGAGCCACTGGCACGTGACGTGCTGAGGTCTACAGCACGGCAGCCTGCCATGATCTGACACATGAATCATGTGCGGAATGGCAGCAGCACCAGCAAAAGCACAAGCAGAACAGGGAGACCAGCAAACCAGCAGTCGCAGCAGGAGCAGCAGAACCGACAGAGTCAACCAGGTGCAGCGCCAGCATCGATCAAAGCAGAGCTAACAGTGTGTGCCATACAGTTGTGTTGCTGCAGCTACCATGGCATCAACCAGCAGCAGCTGCGGCGATGGCAGGTGGAACTGTACAAGACAAGACATGGGGTGTGCAACATGCTGTGGCCCCCCCCCCCACTCCACTGCACCCCACCCCACCACCTTGCTTTATTGCAGGCAATGGTGGCTTCCTGGGCGCAACTGGCACCAGTGCTTGCCTGCTTTTGTTGTGTCGCTAATGTCCCTGTCGGCCTACTAGGCTTAGTAAGCTGTCTCTGATCATGCTGTGTGCCCTCGCCTCCCCCCCAACTACCTCTCTTGATTGCAGGCAATGGTGGCTTCCTGGGCGTAACTGGCACCGAGTTCCACACAGGATAGACCCTGCCAGGGGAGATTGGGGACACCTTCCCCAGCATCCGAGTGGTGTTCTTCTGCCCCGTGGCTCAGGATGGCAGCCCTACAGCTTTGCTGTGTGCCCCGAAAATTTGGGAGAGCTGGATGTTGCAAAACTCAGCCAGCAGTTCAATGGGCTTGACATTGCAGAAGTGAAACACCCCAGCGAGCTTTGAATGACTGTTGAGCCTCTGGCTGTGTGACTGCTGTCAGCCACTGAGTGGGTAGGCTACATAAGGTTTGGGTTTGGGTGGTGGGATAGGCCGTATATTCCAGGGTTGAAAGCTCTCTACTGGTAGCATCATGCTTTGAGCCGCAAAGTTGTGTTTTTTGTCTGCCATGTGGTGTTGAGACTGCCAGTGAGAATGAAGCCTTCAGTACTTATTAGTACTGAAGGCTTCAGTTTGGCCGTATGCACCAGCAGTGTGGGGCAGCTGGACGCTGTAAGTCTTAGCCTAGAGGTCAACGTGCTGGATGATGCTCAAATGAACCACCCCAACAAGCTGTGATCGACCCAGAGACGCCTGAAATATGTGTATGTCATCTGACGCAATGGTCTCATTTGTTTGGACAGCCAGATGTGCCGAGGCTGTCTTTGTGTGCTCTGCAGTAATCCTTGCTGGCATTCGGTGGATAGTAGCGCCCAGCAACGGAAGGATCCCCTTGTAACAACCTTGTGACACCCCGCCCCCATTGCAAACGAACACTTGGTGGTTGCAAACGCAACCGAGGCTGCAGTGCTAGCGCTGTGTTGACTGCAATCTGGCCGGCTGCATCGTGAGATGCTTTGACATGCCACGGGGTTATGATGCCGCTACTGACGGATGTTGCACCTTCAACTCATCTGAGATAATGTTTGTGCAAAGTGTTGAACCATCAGGGTTCGTTCTGTAGCACGCAGATGCCATTTGCCTGCAGGTAGGTGGCGGCAGTGCCTGCAGGTCTCCTGCACGGGGCTGAGCAAGCAAACGATAGTAGGCTGACTCCCACACACTCACAACGAAAATACAGCGCAGCTTTGCCGGCAGCACCAGCTTCAAGCTCTTCAAAACGGCATCCACACGCCCTGACCCACCCAAAACCATACACGCCCATTGATCACAGTCCACAGCACAGTCTGCACCGGGCCGCCACCAACAAAACCCACTTTGTCTGAATTCATTGCCTTCAACAACGCATGGCGTTCACCCCACACATGCCACATGCTGCATGCGTATGCTTGCAGCCCACTGAATGCGGTAGGGTTTACCCTGGCCAGCATGAACAGCATGTACCCTGCATGTCAAGATATGAATACTTAGCACCCGACACAGTCCCAGGTGGAGCAGCACTGAACACGCTGCAATCATCAACGCCTCAACACCGCCGTCACAGCCCACACTGAACGCAGTGCCCCAACATTTCGCCGCCGCAGCCCAAACACATCACCACCACATCCCAACTGCAGCCCCTGCCCACCTCACCAACATTGTCTGCATACCATAACAGAGCACAGACGTTCCACACCAGCCACAACCATACCCCCCGCCATCACCAGCCACAGCAAACCCCAGAAATCACAATCCACAGCCAAGATTGTCTGCATACCATAACAAAGCAGCGATCACCCACCAGCCAAAGCCATACCCCAGCAATCACCAGCCGCAACCGTAGCCCAGCAATCACCATTCACATGGCTGGCATGAGCTCTTGAGCTTCATAGCTACAGGTGTAACGCTGATGGACTGATTGATCCACATCCAAACCCCCAGCCATCACAGACACCGCACACATCCCGTATAAATCAGCGACCCCGGCGTGGAGCCCACACCAGCCACAGCAGTACATCACAGTACTGTACAGGTTAGTGGGGCATATATGCATAAATACGACTGTCCCATTGATCTGCTACAGGCTGGCAGTAGCAGCTACTGAAGCGAGATGGCTACCATACATCACACGCGTATTGGAGTAGGTGGGGACGGTGGAGAGGAGAACAGACTGAAGACTCAGGAGACCACGTCTATCGACTGAGTTGGACCGTGTTAATCCCAAACACCGGACAATGTTGCAATGCAGGCACAGCCTACATGCACACACAGATGCTGTTGTGGGGTTTAGGGCTGTGACATGAAAGACACAACAGCACAACTCAAACTACTACAGACGGAACGATAGAGAATCAATGTAACCCCTGACCTCTGAGAGGCGAGGCCATCCGTGAAGGTGCAGGGTACGCCATCTTCCCACTCAGGACGCATTCAACCACGATCAGCGACAGATGCATCCATCACACCAGCTGCGTGCACATGCACAGTGTGACCAAGCACCGTGCACATGCACAGACTAACAAAGCAGCGCTCATGAGCCATGCTGAACTGCATCCCCCTCGATGTCTGGAGAACAGGCTGGACAGGCTGTGCTCAACCATAACTGGGCCACATCACATGCACGTATCTCACACATAGAGCCCACTAGCCTCAGCGGCTTTATGCAGAACCCTGCGAAGGGTTTGGTGCAGGATGGTACATGAATTTTGTAATCAACATGTATGTAGCAATAATGTGACATCATCGAGCTGACCTGCCAGTAGACCCCATTGGAAAGGGGGAGCAAGGGTGTGCTCAGGCCAGGTGTGACTTTCACGCCACGCGCATGGCACAAACAACACAACAGGTGTGTCGCAATGAGATCAGATGTGGCGTAATCGCAACCCGAGCTACTACAGGCGAGCGGATCTTCTGCCGACTTCGCATGGTGGGCAAAGCCCGCAAGCAGAACACAGAAAGAAAGCACCTGATAAACATAAATATAAATAAAGTATATAAGTTAGTAAACATGCGTGGTCAAGCAGGGAGTAACACGATGTAGTCCATTGCATCTTGTTTGACAGCATGCATTTCCAAACAGACCTAGTCAAAACCGCACCCCAAAGTCCAAACAGGCGACACCACCACCCACATGCAAGACCCACTTCAGCAGCAGAACACTCTCTCTGCTTCGGTTTGGCCACAGCGGCAGTCCACAGCACACAGACAGGCCAGCCTGCAGTGTGCATTTTGTAATGCATGCGCATGCACCTCTTCAAGAGAACACACTGTGCCAAGCAGCAACCAACAATAGGAACTCAACACCCCAGGTGCTGCACCGTCTGCGAGTGTGCAAATAAATGATGTTGTGGCCAAAACCCCACAAGAACTTCACTTGAACACAATACAGCAGTAAAGGAATGGCTGAGTGTTAACACTCACGCATGCTGCAGCAGTTGGTGACAACTGCAGCAAGCCACACAGCACACAGCACAGCAACATGCTGGCCACAGTCGAGAGGCTGCGCTGTCAGTGACCAGCACATTCGAATCTGGGTGCGACGTGTTTGCAAGCCGCATACACGCATCAGCCAGGTGCAGACCGCACTCACACAATCTCCTTGATATCCCATGTGTTGTTACCAACAAATGCCTGCACGGCAGCGGTGTCGAAACTGCCGTACGGTGACCCGGGGCATATGTTGTTGGGGTAGGGGTTCCCATCTGGGTCGACGAGACAGAAAAACACCAGTCGAATGTTTGGGTACACAAGGGGCGTCGCCTGGATAGATGGTACCTCTTGCACGTGGATCTCAGTCCCGGTCGCACCCACAAAACCGCCGTTACCTGTTAGCATAGCAACAGAGGCAGCAGCAGGAGTGTGCAGCGTGCATTGAGTAAAACGGGTCCATTGCACACCGTCACGGATTGCCAGAAGATTGTCTTTCCACAGCATGATCATGGTAGATGCGCAACACAGGCAGCATTCACATGTGAGTATCACCGCTGCTGCAGCTCGGCAGTTGTTGTCAGTCACACAACGGTTCAGCTCACCAGTGTAAGTGTAACCATCTCCAGAGAACAGGGGATTGAAGTTGCCAGCCGTGCCAGTCTGCAAGAAGGTGCGGAGCACGATCGCCTTGCGCAGCTGGTCTGTTTCGCTGTTGTAGGCTTGGGCGACAAGTAGGGCGAGGGCGTGGTTCTGGGTCGGGTTTTGGCCGCGAGTTGTGTTGAAGTTGATCCACCTTGTCTGCGTGCCGCAGGACAGCAAAGAGTGTCAACTACCATGTGATGCAAGTGTCAACTACCAATGTTGGATGTTGGATACAAGCAGTTCCGCTGATTGTTTCTGTTGCAGCTGGACATTGCAGTCCATCAGCGCATCAACAGGTAATCCCGCATGCGGTGCACTGACAGATGCATCGCATGCAAGATGGGATGCATGACGCATAATGTCATGCATCTCCGAGATGATCTTGCATGCGACGGAGAGAAGATGCCCATGAAGTACCTACAATATCGCGTGGTGATACCAAGCTTCGGCTTCGGCAGTTAACTAGGTCTGGAGAGTACCACTATGTGGTGAAAGTATCCAGTAATGAGGGAATGACAGCACAGTGGCAGCATATGCAGCGGCAGTTCCATCTCCCCTTCCCTAAAAAAAATATCTTGCTTACGTAATAATGGAGATAAGGCTTGGCGTCACTGTTTGCGCAGAATTTTGCGTCGTCCTCTTTGATGATTGTCGGCTCCGTCAGCTCAAACCGCTGGGCCGCATTCGGTAACTTCTTCATCAATTCATCGGTTACGGCACACTCTGTCTTTGACGTGCGGTTGCCCGATACCGTCGGGGTGGTCCAGCTCTCGTTTCGCATGGTGCCGAGAGTAATAGTGCCGTACGTCGTGTCTTGGTACGTGCACTCTGCAGGACACCCGCTGAGGTCGGCAAACGTAGTCGTCTGAAGGGTAACAGTGGTCTGCAGCAGCAAGATAGCCATGTTGAGCACAGTGACAAAACACGGGATTCCCACGGTACCAGCACAGACAGCATGGTACAATATGAGTGAAGTAGATGTATGCCCGTGGCCATCTTGTTGTCGGTTGACAAGATGGTCAGAATTGCACCAGGCAGAGACTTCTGGCGTTGATTCATGTCCACACAAAAATCCCGCTCAACACATGACTGTGTCTGTTCCAGAGCAGAGGAAAGAGAGGGGGTGAAAGTCTACGATTTCGCCAGAGACAGAGACCTGTGACGTAGATCTTTTATATTTCTGTGACGCAGATCTACGCCTCTGGGTGGCGTAGGGTTCTGGGGTGGCGTGCTTGGCGATCTGATGCAATCTGATGCACACAAGGCCTGATGCTGCAATGATCTGATGCACTTAGTGCCTTGCACTCATGCTTCAACTAACGGGTTTGCATTGCATGGAGGGTTGGTGGCAGGGACGGGCTGGAGGGCACACCGGCACCTTCCCCTTGCGTCTTTTTGGAAACAGTGACTGTCGGTGCAACCCCTGCGCACCTTGGGGTCAAACTTGAAGTTAGCATACTCCTGAGCAGTACTGAGGGGAATCTGTGCCACGGCAAATGCAGCAGCGTCTTTTGCTGCAATGTTGCTGATGAAGTACTCCATGTATTTCACCACATTCACCCTGCAAAACAAACACATGGTGACAGGTGGTTCAATTTTACTTTGAGGTAAGGAACAGAAGCCAAGCTGGTCATGGAAGTGACTGGTCAACAGGCAGACAGGCAAACAGCATCACATGCATGCACACTTCAGAAAGGACCGGTCAAGAGGCACACAGGCAAACAGCATCACATACATGCACACTTCAGGCTGCTTGCATGCAAGGGGACCAGTTTGAGCCAGCCTCAAAGCTGAAGAAGAGTTCCCAGGGAAGGCTATGCACTTTCGCACGCTCACGCATACGCACATATGCTCCCACAAATAATACCTGTGAGTGTGTTCTAGTGGGACCTAATGGCCAGCTCGTCTACCCGTGTCCACACATGCAAACGCAGAATCAAGGTAATGTGTCTCACCATGTCGGCTTGTAGACAGCCACCGGTGGTTGGGGCCTTGTTGTTACCACCAGAAAGTGCATCCTCTTGGGGTCTGTCGCAGTAGAGCCTGCAAGCACCAGCACAGCACACCAACGCACACCATCAGGTGCCAGTGTATAGGGTGTGTAACAAATTGGAGAGAGAGAGAGAGAGAGAGAGAG
>VIIQ02000483.1:0-17831 GCA_007449985.2 Desmodesmus armatus
CACAACAGCCATTGCGATATGTGTGCTGCTGCTGCTGCTGCTGCGACCTGACAGCAACTGGGCGGCACCCCACCCACCCCTTCCTCTTCACACCCCCTCCAGCTCATCGTCCATCTCCCCTACATCTTCCTCAGCTTGTCTAGCACTCACTCTGCTGCGCTGCTGCTGCTGCTGTCACTCACACCGTCCATCACACCCCCTCCAACTCATCGTCTCTCCCCATACATCTTCTCAGCTTGTCTAGCAGCTCAGGCTGCGGCTGCCAGATGCCCCCCCCGCCGCCTCCATGCAGCGGCTGAGCACGTTGCGGAAGGCCTGGGGTTGCTCTGGCGCAGCTGGGCGGCCATGTCGGGGTCAAGGACGTACGTGTCTGCGGCCTGCAGAAGCAAAAAGAATGAAGAGTGAGAGAGTATACGCACCATGACCAAGATCACAACCAGCAAGTGTGTTTGATCCCCCAACCGGGGTCAAGGACGTATGTGTCTGCCGCCTGCAAGGACCACCAGCAGAACCAAGGAACAAGTCTGACCCGGCGCTTGATGGGGCAAGATTGTTTCATGCTGCTGTCTGTCGCAGAGCGCCGAGGTTTAGGGGTCAAGGGCGCCTGCAGCCTGTGTGAGTAACAGGTTCAAGAATTGGATGGGGACACCATGGCCATGGCCCGCAGGGTGCCAGAACGTAGATGGCATGTGGTACAAGCTGAAGCTATGCAGGAACAGGCTCACACACACTCACAAAGCAAGAAGGTACTAAGGATAAAAGGGCCGTACATGTTCCAAAGCAAAACGTCAAGAAATGACAACAAACAGTCACGTGCATCCCTCTAGGCTGGGTCTCACCTGGTCCCATGCAAAGCTATCCTTGTAGCCCACAGTGCCTCCCCAGCCCAGCAGCGCAGTCATGCGTGTTGATATCTCATAGGCGCCGCCGCTGCCCTGTGACGCCATGGCCTGGGCCCACTTGGGGTTGAGCAGCTTTGAGCGGTACTCCAGCCTCAACACCTCCTCAAGCTCCTTGGGCTTGACATCCTTGCCGTAGGTCTCAATGATGCTGTTGATTTGGTTTGCAACGCCGCGGGGGGGGGGGTGGGGGTGGGGGGTGGAGACAGTATAGCAGTAAGCAGTAGAAGTGCAGCTGTTGATGAATGAGAGGAGGAAACATGCCAGAGGTGTCTTGGAAACACCAGCTGTGCCCAACAACCCTTGTTCGCATCAACATTGTGGCCATATGTCAATGGTGTTGGTGTGCGGGGGTGGGGGTGGGGGGTACTCCAGCCACACACCTCCTCAAGCTCCTTGAGCTTCACATCCTTGCCATACGTCTCGATAATGCTGCGAGTTTGTTTGGATGGCAACCATGGGGAAAGGGGGGGGGGATGGGGCAATGGGCAAAGGTGGGTTGCAAGCATTGATGGAGTTTGAGGGAGACAACATGCCAGATGGTGTCATGGAAACACCACTGCACCAACAACCATGTGTGCCTTGGCATTGTGGCTGTATGTCAGTGGTGTCGCTTGGTGAGAGAGGGGGGGGTGGGGAATATTCCAGCCTCAACACTCCTCAAGCTCCTGGGCTTCACATTCTTGCCATATGTCTCAATGATGCTGCAATTCATTCAGATGGCAACAAAGGGGGGGGGGGGGGGATGGGGCAATGGGCAGAGGTAGATGTGCAGCTATTGATGGAGTGTTGAGGGAGACAACATGCCGGAGGGTGTCATGGAAACAGTAAGTGCGCCCCAACAACCCTGTGTGCCTTGGCATTGTGGCTGTATGTTAATAGTGTTGTGTGGTGAGAGGGGGGGGGTACTCCAGCCTCAACACCTCCTCAAGATCCTTGGGCTTCACATCCTTGCTGTAGGTCTGAATACTACTGCACATGGATTTGCAAGACAACGGGATGGTGAGCGCTAGTGGGCAAGAGGTGGGTTGCAAGCTTTGATGGAGTGTCGTAGATGGCAACATGCCGGAGATGTGGTGGAAACACAAGAGTGGACGCCAGCCTGAACACCTCCTCAAGATCCATGGGCTTCACATCCTTGCCGTAGGTCTCATGATGCTGCGAATTAAATCATTTTGGGAGGGGGGGGGTGAGTTGCAAGTGATGGAATTTTACGCCTGTAGGCGGTAGGTGACATGGCAACAAGGGAATTGTAGTGCAATTTCGATTGTATACTGCACTTTTCTGGATTCCCGTTGTGGCCGGATGCCCCAGTGGTGTTTGTGTGATGCCGTTGGGAGGAGGAGGGGACCCAACATGCCTGTGTAAATTGCAAGGATGCCCGGGTGGGGCGTGCCGCAAGAGACATGTAAGCAGCAGGCAGCTGCAGTAGCCACGGCGGGCATTGAGCACGCAGCAGTTCTGTGACGGGAGTTGCAGTACGTCATGTTGCAGACCCCTCAGCCTTGGCTGACGCGGCTGCTGCTGCTGCTGCTTCTGGTCCCCATTCCTAACAACTGCCAACGGTCCACTGCTGCCTACCTTGTTCGTCTGTGACCATCTAGTGCCACCTGCACCCCATGCCCTTGCCCTACAACGCATTCGCCACTAACGTCCAGGTGTGCAACCATCCCACCCAACAACAATCATGTCTGGCACAGCACTATAGCATTACATAATCAACGCACCCCACTCTTTGTGATGTGCATCGCACCAGCAGCCAACGTCCTTGCCTTGCCGTGCGTTCTTGGCAGCCGCCACCTGTGCTCCAATATCCCGTCACCCCCACACCCCACTCTACCCCCCTCTTGAACAAACTGCAGCACACTATCACATCATGTGGGCCAGTGGCCAATGCCTGATGCGTTTATCGTGTGCCGCACCTGCAGCCCACGTCCTTGCCCTGCCGTGCGTTCTTTGCTGCCGCCACCAGTGCCCCAGTGTTTGCATAGTACTCCTGGATGTCCGTCAGACCATACTCAACACTGTCGATTTCCTACACCACCAAAAAGCAGCCGAAAACATGTTGTATGATGCTCAACTGCACTCCTCGTGCAATCAGATGTGCCCTGGGGTAGCATGAGATGGACAAGACAACTGCACTACCCAGGCTAGAAAGCAATAGACAAACTTTGTAGTACACGCAGTTGGCCTCAAGCAATCCATAGTAACACAGGCAGTACTGCAAGACAAAAAGAACAGCATAAGGTCATGCAAATCGAACCAGCCGACGCCTCACCTGCACCACCCGCTCACAGCTGCCCAACAGCTCCTGCAACACCTCTGGCCGAGCAACACCACGCTCACCACCCTTGCCTGAACATCACCCCGCAGCAGCAGGAGCAGCAGCAGCAGCCCAGTCAGTCTGTTGCACATCACCTGCCAGATCTCTGCTCTGCAATGACATACGATACATTGTACTTGCGGCCAAGCATACAACCCTACTCAGTAGTTAATCGTCTGGTTGCCCCCCCCTAAAAGCGCTGCTCTAGCCTGCTCTCCACCCCCTCATTCCCCAGACACACATCATCATCGGGAAGTATCGTACTGAAGGAACCACACTCTATCTACTCCACCCACAGCTCCCCCGGGCGGCGCTGGCCTCACCGTAGCTGAATGCGTTGCGTGCCGCCCAGGTGTCCCCAAGCTCTGTGCTGCTCTCCCAGTTGCCTGCACCCACGCGCTCATTCACCATGCTGCCGTAATCACCTGCACAGCAACATGTGTAGCAAATGGGGCATGAACAGTAGCAACCAATGGTGGAGAACAGACGGCAGCAGAAACGGCATTGACAGAGGGGAGCAACAGTGTGGTGTGATGTTGGAGTTGGAGATTATCGTGTCGGTGTCCAGCCATCCGTGTCTCCCCCCCCCCCCCCCCCCCCCCGCCCAAAGCAATTCAAGCCCAGCACAGGGGAGGGACACTCTGTGCGTGCGACTGCCAGATACCTGCTTCACACAGAACACCAATGCGTTTGCACAAGCACTCAATGGCCAACTGCACCAGATGTAAGTCCCTTGTATGATGAACCCTACCTGCCGGGTTGCTGAACAGTCGTGCAGTGGCTCCGGCTGTGACTCCCTTGTCCTGCAGTGCGCGTGCATGCTTGCGGATGAAGTTCATGTCATCCGGCTCGTCAGCAGCAGCAGCACGCGCAAACAGGTCGTCGAGCAACTCAACTACATTCTGGAACGCGTCCCTACAGGAAGCAGCAGCAGCAGCAGCAGCAGCAGCAGCAGCAGCAGCAGCAGCAGCATTGTCCTCAGCAGCAGCTTGAGGAACCAGGTCGTTCACAAGCTCAGCAACAGCATGGAAGGAGCAGCACGACAAGCAAAAGGAGCAATAAATGGAGCAGCGGCATGCAAATGGAGCGATGGCATGCAGGCAATACGTCAGAGGGGTCCTACAATCCATACGTTCCCAGCAGAGCACTGCTCAGCACACTGGGTAAACTGGACAGCTCCACGATGATCAAGTGCATCCTGGATCGTGTCTACTAATAAATTCTTCCCTCTCTGGGCGGGAGGCACTCAATCACCTGAAGATGCCAGACATGTTGCACAGCACATCCACGCGCGGCCTGCCCCCCAATGCCTCCAGGGGCAGCAGCTCGTAGCGAGCGATGCGTCCAGTGCCCTCCTTGACAGGCACGGCACCAACCATGTGCAGCACCATGCCCACACTCTCACCCTGCAGCATGACACAACACACTAATTTGGGGTTGGGGTTTTTCACAGCCCACGTGCAGTACAGGGTCCAGGGAGGAATGGCCCACCATGTGCAGCACCATGCCCACACTCTCACCCTGCAGCATGACACAACACACTAATTTGGGGTTGGGGTTTTTCACAGCCCACGTGCAGTACAGGGTCCAGGGGGGAATGGCCCACAATGTGCAGCGCCATGCCCACACTCTCACCCTGCAGCATGACACAACACACTAATTTGGGGTTGGGATTTTTCACAGCCCACGTGCAGTACAGGGTCCAGGGGTGAGGAACGGCACCCACCATGTGCAGCACCATGCCCACACTCTCACCCTGCAGCAACGATGTAGCACATGACATACCCAGTACAGTGCAGTACAGTGCAGTACGGTGCAATACGGTGCAGTACATGATGAGAAATGGTGTTATCTTGAAAAGCACCATGCCCAGACGCTCGCCCTTCATCATGACAACGCATGACACAATTCCACGTGCAGTACAAACTTCAGGGTGAGAAATGGTCTTGTCATGTCAAGCACCATCCCCACACTCTCACCCTGAAAGAGCATATCACGTGGCAAAGCCCTGCACGTGAGGGTGAAAGCAACGGGGTATATGGTGCAGCTGCCTAAATAACATACCTTGTCATGTGACGTAGGTTGGATTGAGCCCTATTACAAACGCATATTGAGTTTACCCCAGCACGGCACGACACGACACATGGCCAAATCCACCAAAAAGTGCCCCCCCCCACACACCACCTCCAGGGGTTGCCTGCCTCACACCCACCTTTGTTTTGATAGCATCTAGCCCCCACAAGTTAATGGCGACTGTCTCAGGGTAGGCCCCTCCATTGGCTGCCCGGTGTGCATCAATGACTGCTTGGGCTGCTGCAGCCCCACGCGCCTCAGCTGCTGGGCCAGGCATGCGATACGGGTCTAGCGCATGAATGTTACGACCTGGGTGGTAGGAAGGGGGGAGGGAGGGTACGGCAGTGCGGCAGTGTCAGCAGCAAGCTGCCATTAGTCCTTGATTACATCATTACAACTTGTGAGCATGCAAGTTGCCACTGAATCAACGAATTGCATGCAGCATGCTTTATCCACTGATGATGCCCAATCCTCCCATCCAACCCCCTCCACCAGCCGCCCCATGCACAGTGTGCCAGGTTGCCAGAGGTACACACGCATGTATGAAACCGTTGAGTGGTGACCATCGGAGCCATCTGGGACCCCTCCCCAGGCCTCAGAAGCCCCCCCCCCCCCCCCCCGGGGCCATGGTGCTTATCATGTCCCGGGGAGCTGGGAATTATTCCCTTACCTGTTGGCAGCACGCCGGGTCCATCCCTGAGCAGGTCCCCTCCAGCTTCAGGAGCCACCCAGCCTCCCTCAAGGGCACCAAGCATGCCCGACAGCTCCTCACTGAAGCAGCAGCAGCAGCAGCAGCAGCAGCGTCAGCCCCAGCAGCAGTAGAGACAGCAATAGCAGCCGCAGCAGCAATGCCAGTTGCACCAGCTGTACACACCACATGCTGGGTTGAAGTTGACAACACGTGTTAAGACCCACCCAATCCCCCTCCCCCCTTGGTTCCAAAGAATACACCCCACACCAGCCCACAACCTACTGCATTCTCCCCCCCCTCCTTGATTGTTTGACCACAGTCTCATGATGCCACCAATTGCCCACCTGTTTCTCATGAGCAGCTGTCGTATCTGTTCTGCCCTGTGAGCAGCAGTTGTACCAAGGCAGTACCTGCTCAGTACCAGTGACTACACACACTGCACACTCACCCCGCACCCCCCCCCACCCCTTGTCCCACCTGTTTCTCATGAGCAGCTGTCGTATCTGTTCTGCCTCCTGCAGCAGCTGTTGCACTCTGCCTCCAGCAAAAGCTGTTATACGAAGGTAGTTCCCTCTCAATGCCAGTGACTGTACACGCTGGCCCCCACCTTTCAACGCCCGTCCAATCCCCCCCTCTTGCCTCCTCTCCCCTCGCCCTCTTCCCCCATGTCCCACCTGTTTCTCATGAGCAGCTGTCGTATCTGTTCCGCCTCCTGCAGCAGCTGTTGCACTCTGCCTCCAGCATAAGCTGTCATACTAAGGTAGTACCCTCTCAGTGCCAGTGACTGTACACGCTGGCCCCCACCTTGCCACGCCCGTCCAATCCCCCCCCCCTCCCTCCCCTGCCCCCCCCCCTTCTTCCCCCATGTCCCACCTGTTTCTCATGAGCAGCTGTCGTATCTGCTCCGCCTCCTGCAGCAACTGCTGTGGGTCCTTGGGGGGCTCGACCTGCCAACTGCTGGTCTGAGGGACTAAAGACGACTGCTGCTGCTGCTGCTGCTGACTGGGCGGCAACACCGACGGCTGCAAGAACAGTCATAACCATGAGAGCAAAACAAGTGTGTTCAGTGGGGGCATTTGCTTGAGCAACAGAACTGTTAACAACACAAGCAGCGTCACCAAGGCAGAAGCACACTGCTGAGCAGAAGCAGCATGAAAGCCCCTTCACATGTCTGCATGCTGCCTGCAGTGCCGGCACTGCTCTGTCTACCCCTTGCCCAAAGCTTCAGCAACCCCTGTACCCACCCCTCTCTGCACAAAGGCAAGGCCCGCCTACCCATACCCGCTGCATGCCAGTACACCTGTTTGCATGCTGCCTGCAGTGCCTGTGCCTGCAGTGCCTGTGCCTACTTGAGTCTTGCTCTTCGCTACAACAACATTCAACACACCACCATATCTGCATCAGGTGATCCATTAGTGTCAGCAATCACCCCCACCCCACCCCCTCCCCCCACCCCCACCCCCACCCAACACACACAAAACACCATCCCACCTGTCTGTAAGCTGCCTCCAGTGCTGCCCTAGCCCTGTCCATGCCCTGACCCTCAGCCAACACCTGAACAGCCTCCGAGGGAAGGGAGTCACCATAGTAGGCCTGGGGGGGGGGGGGCAGCAAAAGGCAGCAGAGCGGGGAGGTTGCAGCACGAGATGGGGGAAGCGGCAGTAGCGTGGTGGGGAAGTACGGGTTGAACAGATGCACACCCAGCCGCATTTGCTGCAACAAGGTGGTTCACACTCCCACCATGACACACCCTCACACGCACCTCCACGTACTGCTGCATCTGTGTGCTGCTGGGCGCTGAGCCAGCACTCTCTATCTTTCACTCAGCCCCTCTTGCATTTTCAAGCCCCCGACAATCAGCTGGGTGCTGCGCCGGCGTCTATTTTTTACCCAGCTTCTGTTGCAAACACTCAGCCCCTCTTGCTTTGCAAGCCCCCAACAAACAGCTAGCATCACCACGGGTAGTGACCATGACACCCACCTCCAGGTATTGCTGCATCTGGGTGCTGCTTGGTGCTGCGCCCAGCACTCCCTATCTTGCACTCAACCCCTCCTGCAATTCCAAGCCCCCAACAAACAGCTAGCATCATCACGGGTAGTGACCATGACACCCACCTCCAGGTATTGCTGCACCTGTGTGCTGCTTGGTGCTGCGCCCAGCACTCCCTATCTTGCACTCAACCCCTCCTGCAGTTCCAAGCCCCCAACAAACAGCTAGCATCACCACGGGTAGTGACCATGACACCCACCTCCAAGTACTGCTGCATCTGTGTGCTGCTTGGTGCTGCACCCAGCACGTGCAGTCCCTCACTGAACAGGCGGTTCTCCAGGACCTGAAGGTAGCCAAACAGCCGCTCACACCAGCCTAGGAACTCCTGCAATGCACAACAAGGAGGAGGGTAAAGCAACCGGGGGGGGGGGGGGTATGCAAGGTATGCAGATAGCCGGTCATACCAGAAACAAAGCATGACTTTGCAAAGCACTCCTGGTGCATGTAGCTTCAGAACGTGAAGGTACGCAGGGGGTAGATGAAGTGCTAGACTGAGGTATGCAGACAGCCAGTCCGAATGCATGTAGCATTGATTGGTGAAGGTCTGCAGTGGGCAAGACAGATTCAGCATTCTCATTGCGGTTGTGTTGACTGGACTGCCAGTACTGCAAAGATTGGTAGTACACATACGCCTATGGACATGTTGTGCACGCACCTCATCTGGCACCTCAGCTGCCTCCTCAGCAGTCGCCACACATCAATGGTATCGCCTACCGTTATCTTACCCAGCTGTGCTGATGCATGTAGCTTTGATAATTGAACCTATGCAGTGCGAAACCACAGCTCAACCTACAAATGCCGCAACGGTTGGCTGAAGTGCCGACACTGCCAGAATTACCATTACAACCTCAGCTATATCAGTATTAAATCCACTTGGTGTGCACGCACCTCGTCTGGCACCTCAGCTGCCTCCTCAGCAGTCAATGGCTCAGCAAGGTCAGGCCTCAAAGGACAGTCTGACTGCAGAGCGACAGGCAGTCAAGACACACAAAACAACACACACGATCAGTGTCAGCAAGCATGGGGCGGACAGTTGTGCATGCTCAAGCCTCTAGCTATACACTAGGAACAAAACAAGGGTACACCTATACACGGCTGCGTTGAAATGTGACCTTACATATTCACAGCAGCTCTACAGATCTGCTCTTCAACCAAATCCAAACACCCACAGTCACGGCCCATGTGAATCATTTCACTGCCCCCCCCCCCCCTTCCAAGGGACACCCAGCACACAACACAATGCGCACCTGCAGGCCGCAAGCGTCCACATTGGATGCGATGGGCAACTTGAGTGAGGTCACACTGTTGGGGTCACCCCTCACGTCATTCAACAGGTCACGCAGTGTGGTGAGCTGCTTGTACAGACCTGTGAGGCAAACATCACACCCAGGTTACTTGAGGCTTGCAAGATCTCGGACATCACTCTCACCCAGTCAACACAAGATTACAAACAGGTTACTTGAGGCTTGCAAGATCTAGGACATCACTCTCACCCAGGTTACTTGAGGCTTGCAAGATCAAGGACATCACTCTCATCCAGTCAACACAGGTTACTCGAGGCCTGCAAGATCTAGGACATCACTCTCACCCAGTCAACACAGGTTACTTGAGGCTTGCAAGATCTAGGACATCACTCTCACCCAATCAACACAGGTTACTTGAGGCTTGCAAGATCTAGGACATCACTCTCATCCAGTCAACACAGGTTACTTGAGGCTTGCAAGATCTAGGACATCACTCTCACCCAGTCAACACAGGTTACTTGAGGCTTGCAAGATCTAGGACATCACTCTCATCCAGTCAACACAAGATTACAAACAGGTTACTTGAGGCTTGCAAGATCTAGGACATGACTCTCACCCAGTCAACACAGGTTACTTGAGGCTTGCAAGATCTAGGACATCACTCTCACCCAGTCAACACAAGATTACAAACAGGTTACTTGAGGCTTGCAAGATCTAGGACATCACTCTCATCCAGTCAACACAGGTTACTTGAGGCTTGCAAGATCTAGGACATCACTCTCATCCAGTCAACACAGGTTACTTGAGGCTTGCAAGATCTAGGACATCACTCTCATCCAGTCAACACAGGTTACTTGAGGCTTGCAAGATCTAGGACATCACTCTCACCCAGTCAACACAGGTTACTTGAGGCTTGCAAGATCTAGGACATCACTCTCATCCAGTCAACACAAGATTACAAACAGGTTACTTGAGGCTTGCAAGATCTAGGACATCACTCTCACCCAGTCAACACAGGTTACTTGAGGCTTGCAAGATCTAGGACATCACTCTCACCCAGTCAACACAAGATTACAAACAGGTTACTTGAGGCTTGCAAGATCTAGGACATCACTCTCATCCAGTCAACACAGGTTACTTGAGGCTTGCAAGATCTAGGACATCACTCTCATCCAGTCAACACAGGTTACTTGAGGCTTGCAAGATCTAGGACATCACTCTCACCCAGTCAACACAGGTTACTTGAGGCTTGCAAGATCTAGGACATCACTCTCATCCAGTCAACACAAGATTACAAACAGGTTACTTGAGGCTTGCAAGATCTAGGACATCACTCTCATCCAGTCAACACAGGTTACTTGAGGCTTGCAAGATCTAGGACATCACTCTCACCCAGTCAACACAGGTTACTTGAGGCTTGCAAGATCTAGGACATCACTCTCACCCAATCAACACAGGTTACTTGAGGCTTGCAAGATCTAGGACATCACTATCATCCAGTCAACACAGGTTACTTGAGGCTTGCAAGATCTAGGACATCACTCTCACCCAGTCAACACAGGTTACTTGAGGCTTGCAAGATCTAGGACATCACTCTCATCCAGTCAACACAAGATTACAAACAGGTTACTTGAGGCTTGCAAGATCTAGGACATCACTCTCATCCAGTCAACACAGGTTACTTGAGGCTTGCAAGATCTAGGACAACACTCTCACCCAGTCAACACAAGATTACAAACAGGTTACTTGAGGCTTGTAAGATCTAGGACATCACTCTCACCCAGTCAACACAGGTTACTTGAGGCTTGCAAGATCTAGGACATCACTCTCATCCAGTCAACACAGGTTACTTGAGGCTTGCAAGATCTAGGACATCACTCTCACCCAGTCAACACAAGATTACAAACAGGTTACTTGAGGCTTGCAAGATCTAGGACATCACTCTCACCCAGTCAACACAGGTTACTTGAGGCTTGCAAGATCTAGGACATCACTCTCACCCAGTCAACACAGGTTACTTGAGGCTTGCAAGATCTAGGACATCACTATCATCCAGTCAACACAGGTTACTTGAGGCTTGCAAGATCTAGGACATCACTCTCATCCAGTCAACACACGTTACTTGAGGCTTGCAAGATCTAGGACATCACTCTCACCCAGTCAACACAAGATTACAAACAGGTTACTTGAGGCTTGCAAGATCTAGGACATCACTCTCACCCAGTCAACACAGGTTACTTGAGGCTTGCAAGATCTAGGACATCACTCTCACCCAGTCAACACAAGATTACAAACAGGTTACTTGAGGCTTGCAAGATCTAGGACATCACTCTCACCCAGTCAACACAGGTTACTTGAGGCTTGCAAGATCTAGGACATCACTCTCATCCAGTCAACACAGGTTACTTGAGGCTTGCAAGATCTAGGACATCACTCTCACCCAGTCAACACAGGTTACTTGAGGCTTGCAAGATCTAGGACATCACTCTCATCCAGTCAACACAAGATTACAAACATGTTACTTGAGGCTTGCAAGATCTAGGACATCACTCTCATCCAGTCAACACAGGTTACTTGAGGCTTGCAAGATCTAGGACATCACTCTCACCCAGTCAACACAAGATTACAAACGGGTTACTTGAGGCTTGCAAGATCTAAGACATCACTCTCACCCAGTCAACACAGGTTACTTGAGGCTTGCAAGATCTAGGACATCACTCTCATCCAGTCAACACAGGTTACTTGAGGCTTGCAAGATCTAGGACATCACTCTCACCCAGTCAACACAAGATTACAAACAGGTTACTTGAGGCTTGCAAGATCTAGGACATCACTCTCACCCAGTCAACACATCCAGGTTCCTTGAGGCTTGCAAGATCTAGGACATCACTCTCACCCAGTCAACACATCCAGCATGAAGCTAGGATTCTCCGGGCCCTTATCAATACTATGCTTTTTCAGACATTGGGTTCCCACCATCAGCTGCAGACAGTCTGGGCTTGACAACGCCTTTTTAATGTGGGAGATATACGGCGATTTAGGCTCAGCAGGCAAGCTCAGCAGCTGCGACTGCTAGTCTGTACAGCTTTGCTGTGCGGCGTGCCAGTTGTAGGGCCTACAGCTTGCGTCATGGTGTACACACCTGCACGCCCGTAGGGAGGCACGTTGTGGCTGACGATTGTGCCATACCCTCTCCGCTTAGCAACGATGCTTTCGGATGGGTTGTTGGCTGCGTAGAGGTAGACGTTGGGCAGAGGGCCCAGCAGCACATCACTCCACGACAGACCTGCAACACAACACATTGGGAACATAAAGTACACATCCAGAATCAGCACACGGCACCCCAGCAAGTGTGTTTGTGACCAAACCAAAAAGCATACCCTACAAAGCCAAAGGGTACGTAGACAAGCAACAGTGTCAGGCCTTCTATGGCAGCCCGGTCAAACTCTTGACATTTCAGAACCTAGCTGAGGTTTTCAAGCCTGATCGCTGCCCACCTGTGTTCCCTAGGGGGCTGCCAGGCAGCCACTCCACAGTGCCGTGCATGCCAAAGTGGATCACAGCATCGGCACCATATTCCTGCACATCAGCAGCAACATGGACACCAAGACATACACTTGTGGAAATAGGCGTGCTGCCTGCACTTGTGGAGCGCAGTGCAACCTCTGTGCACCGATACATGTGCAAGCCAGACAGAAACCCAGCACAAACAGCCTCGGCATCCCAAACTGCACGGAGCCTCACCTGCTGCAGCCACTTGTACAAGGCAGCGTACTGCGGGTGTGGCGTCAAGTCGCGCTCAAACAACAGCCGCATCGGGTCACCCTCCAACCCAAGCAGCGGCTGCACACTGATCCCTACGTTGACTATTCTAACTTTGTAGGCACTGTGCAACCATTTACAGCAGTACATGAGCCAGTTAGGCACAACAACAAAAACCCCAATGCCGAACACTGCAGAGATTCGTACCTGCTGCAGCCACTTGTACGAGGCAGCGTACTGCGGATGTGGCGTCAAGTCGCGCTCAAACAGCAGCCGCATCGGGTCACCCTCCAAACCCAGCAGCGGCTGCACACCAATCCAGAGCTTGCCAATCTGGATGCCAGGTATCAACAGCGTCCCTCGAATCGTACTGTTTATGCCGCGGTAGGAGTGCAGGGAGCCCCACTGCTTCTCCATACGTTTCACGAGGACGTCTTCGGAAGGCAAGTAGGGGATGGACCCCATTCGGTGGGGCCCCAGGTTGGTGGGAACGTGAGCATCTCTGCGGGGGAGGGTGAGCAAGACAGCAGGGCATGCCCACAGGTGTTGCAGGTAAGCACATCCCCAAATATTTAGCACTGATGATGTCAAGGGGTGCTGCGTGCGTGAGTAGTAAAGGGAGCCCCACTGCTTCTCCTTCCACCGCGCATGTGTGTCATGCGTTATGACATGATAATGACAGTTCCATGCTTACCTGCCAGCTGTTTGGGTGACACCTCAGCAGCAGCTGCCTGCACACCCCACTTGGCGGCGGGACCTGCAGCACACCACAGCAGCAGGGAGAATCGCATGACACCCTCATGGCTCAGTTTGAAACTCAAGCGCATGAGGCAGCACCACCACAGGGTCTGACCCACACTGCTCACATCCCTGCCTGAACCCCTGACACACATGCGATCACTACTTGCTGCACATACAATTCCCGCACTGTGCCTGCGTCAGCTACCTCCACACAAATCAAGTGTGTTCTACCGCGCCCACGCCTGCTCCCAGTGCCCCTGATGCCATCCACGCCCCTATTGACAGTGCGCTTACTAGCCCTGGAGCGTCTTCATCAACGCCTGCCCCAGCCCTAGATCTATGTTGTCTCTCACGCTCTGACCCCCCCCCCCCCCCCCCCGCCCAACACAAACACAATCCCTCCCTACCGTAGCCTGCATCGTTCCCGATCCTGCCCCCGCCTCTTGGCCAAACTCTCACCTGCTCCCAGTGCATTGATGCCTCCACTCCCCTGCTGACAGTGCGTTGCTCCTCCTGACCCTTCAGCCTCTTCAGCACCGCTGCTCCCTCACCCCTCGCCGCTGCTCCCTCACCCCTCCCCCCCCCCCCCCCCCACACACACACACCTGCTCCTAGCGCCTTGATGCCCTCGACTCCCCTGCTGACGGTGCGTGGCTCCTCCTGGCCCTTGAGTGTCTTGAGCAGTGCCCCCCCACCCCCCCCCCCCCCACCCCCCCCCCCCACCCCCCGGGGCCACACACACCCACTCCAAGGTCTGCCTATCCTTGTTGGATTATCTTTGTGGGATGCTGTACAACCTGCTAGAACCGCATGTGTGTACTGTCACGTATCCTTACTGTTCAACACACCTGCACCCAGTGCCTTGATGCCCTCCACTCCCCTGCTGACAGTGCGTGGCTCCTCCTGACCCTTCAGTGTCTTGAGCAGTGCCTCACCCAACCCCTCAAGGGCGGCCTCACCCTGAGGCATGTCGGGGCCCAAGTCATATCCTGCAGACTGTCAGGACATGCAACAGCACAGCATAGCATAGCACAGCACAGAGCAGAGCGGACAGTTACGGCAGTGTGTACACATGTCTGCTTGAGTGTCTTGAGCAGTGGCTGCTGTAGCCCCTCAAGGGCAACTTTACCCTGAGGCATGTCGGGGCCTAGGTCGTAACCTGCAGACTATGGGGAGCGGCAACAGCACAGCAAAGCACAGCAGGCAGTGTGCCTCATGCAACCCCTCCGGCTGTTGAGTCAAGGGCAGCCCTGTGGCATGACAGGAGCACCGTCATAGCCTGAAGACTGTTGAGGCAGCAAGCACCCCCACCCCCACCCCAACCCCCACCCCCTTGTTTCCCACCTGCAGTGCTGCGATCATCTTCTCAATTGACTTTGGCACGTTGAGCAGGGCAGCAGTGCCAGTGCCCCCACCCCAGGTGGGAAGCCGTACAGCAGCAGCGCCAACTTGCGCTCACTGGGGGCTTGCGGCGCAACTCACCCACCTGCACAGGAAACAGGCACCATCATACAAAATAGTACGTCAGCAATAAAAATACATCATCATACCTGAGTGGTGCAAGGATTGGTGTCAAGCACACGTGCATTGCTGACTGTGGGCTTGCGGCCAACTCAACCCACCTGCACAGGAAACACACACACCATGGGGGCAGCAGACATCGGTCAGCTTGACTCTTTTGACACCAGTACGGTGCAGCATGTCCAGTGATACGCTTAGGCCAGGATTGCAATCACATAGTTGAAGTACAGTAACAGCACCGCTGGTGTCTGCAGGTCATCAACACCAACTAGGACTCATCCACACAGTTGCCACCCGAGACCCCTTGCCCACGCGGCCCGCCATAAGGCCCCCCGCCCCCCTGTCCTTTTACCCTGTCTTATGACTCAGAAGTCCAACAACGTGGCACTCAAACTCACTTGTGCAGCCTGCTGGCCAGCGTGTAACCCGTTCAGCACCAGGAAGATGTTGTCACTCACAGCCACACCTACAAGCATGACTGTCACTATCGCTTGGATAAAAGCCACTCCATCATGCACGATACCACCCAACACACCAACACAACCACACTTATTTGAAAAAAACCAAAACTGGACCCCCCCTACCCCGTCACTCGAAGCGAACAAAATATCCTGCCACTTCACAATGTACTGTCAGGACTCACTTTGCACCTGCTAGCCAGGCGTGTGACCCTTCAGGCACCAGGAAGATGTCCATCACCCACCAGCCCGCCCAGTGGAACGGTGTCATGGCACCATCAAGCTCTGGATCTTTACGCACCACAGACTGCAGCAGTGAGCAGCACAACCGTAGCAGCAGCAGCAGACATGAGCTTGTATTACATGCGAGCCTTTTTTGGAGCTACTGCAACCGCATGGGTGGACTCGACACGCAAAACATGATGCCTTTACACTATAGCCTAGTGTAAGCCTTACACTAGCTAGTAGTCCCCTCCCTGGCCGAGTCCAACACCAAATGATCACCCTTGTCTTCAACCTACCTGCAAGCCTGTGATGCCTTGGTCTGACCAGCTGGCAAGGTCCTGCAACAGCAACAGAGACAGGCATGTGACAGCCAACCACAAAGCAACACTCCGGCAGTTTGATCATGGCGGTTTGACTGCAAAGCATGGTGGTACAAAGCGCATGCACTTAACGGGCAAGGCCGATACTGTGCTGGATGCCTGTACCTCCACCCCCAATCACCTGGTGAGCACTGGTGCTGGTAACGTTGGCAATGTACGGCACGTCCTTGCAGTTGCGGAAACCCTACAACCTGCTATCCCGCCTTGACCCCACCAACCGCAATTCTCGAGTATGTGCCGATAGGCTGAAGCCACAAGCTGGCTGACCCGCCCCCCCCCCCCCCCCACACACACACCCTCCCTCCCTACACCGGCACACTCCACCCACCTGAATGAGCAGTGGTGCTGCCACCACGTATGGCACGTCCTTGCGGCCCAGGATGGCCTTGTACACCTCAGTCTGACGACCGCCCTCCATGGTGCCTGTGTTGCAGTGTTGAAATCACAGTGGTGACTGAATCCATCTTGAAAATGGCAAAAGGTTTCAACAGCAATGAATGCTTGCAACATTGCACCGCTTAAGGCCACACCAGCATGCCTCTCATCAGCGTCAACTGAGTCGTGTGCTGGTATTATATATGTTCCCCGTGAGCCCATAACTCCCTTGGCGCTTGAACACTTTGTCCATGCCATTACTGTACCGTCACATGTGACTATAAGTGTTGCTGAATTCAGGGATTCGCTGCCACCCTACCTGCTGGCCCTCCCCCAGCGGGAACCCAATCGTAGAGACAATCGCGTCACCATCACTGCATTGGGCTTCAACGTCTCACGGACATCTTGCCTGCCCGGATCCCATCCTGCAGAAGCAACAATTGCGTGACAGCCACATGCATATGTGCACATGACATCACCATCCGACATGCACTGCTGAGCACACATCTACCAGTTGGGGTTTGTGGTGCATGGATGCTTGCCTGCAGTGCTGCACAACTGTTTCACAGTAGTGCTCATACCTGATGAGCAACGACTACTCTGCCACCCACCCAGCACCACCACGCTGCATATGCACACATGCATGCAGGCACACATGATCCACCCCCCCCCCCCCCCCCCCCACACACACACACTCCGTGTTCTAAACACACACAGACACAGCATCCAATGTTGTCTTACACACCTGTTCATTGCGCGTTGTCAGCTGGTCCCTCACAACAGTGTGCGCATCCACCCATTGATGAACACAGGCACTGTATCAACCCCTCTGCCTCCATCTGACTAATGAGCTGTGGGATGTAGGGCTGATCTCCCCCCCCCATCCACCGTCACTACCACGCAACTCATGCCGCAAGCATGCAAGGCACCCTGACCCCCCCCCCCCCCCCCCCCCCCCCCCCCCCCCCCCCCGCCCGCCACCCCCCCACACAAAAACACACACACCAGCCCACTGTTGCCTTACACACCTGTTCATTGCGTGTGGTGAGCTGGTCCTTCACACAGTGTGCGCCTCCACCCCATTGATGA
>VIIQ02000484.1:0-13824 GCA_007449985.2 Desmodesmus armatus
CCCAGTGGATGCCCTGGATCAAGTCAGTGGTGAGTTAGTTTTGAGGCGGGGGGGGGGGGGGGGGGGGCAGAGTGTGTGCGTGTTGCGGGGGGGGGGGGGTGTTGTGGGAAGACAGGGAGCGCATCCCCCAGTGGATGCCCTGGATCAAGTCAGTGGTGAGTTAGTTTGAGGCGGGGGGGGGGGGGGGGGGGGGGGGGGGGGGGCAGAGTGGTGCGTGTTGCGGGGGGGGGGGGGGGGGGTTGTGGGATGACAGGGAGCGCATCCCTCTGTGGATGCCCTGGATCAAGTCAGTGGTGAGTTAGTTTTGAGGCGGGGGGGGGGGGGGGGGCAGAGTGTGTGCGTGTTGCGGGGGGGGGGGGGGGTGTGGGAAGACAGGGAGAGCATCCCCAGTGGATGCCCTGGATCAAGTCAGTGGTGAGTTAGTGTTGAGGCGGGGGGGGGGGGGGGGGGGGGGGGGGCAGAGTGTGTGCGTGTTGCGGGGGGGGGGGGGGGGTGTGGGAAGACAGGGAGCGCATCCCTCAGTGGATGCCCTGGATCAAGTCAGTGGTGAGTTAGTTTTGAGGCGGGGGGGGGGGGGGGGCAGAGTGTGTGCGTGTTGCGGGGGGGGGGGGGGTGTTGTGGGAAGACAGGGAGCGCATCCCTCAGTGGATGCCATGGATCAAGTCAGTGGTGAGTTAGTTTTGAGGCGGGGGGGGGGGGGGGCAGAGTGTGTGCGTGTTGCGGGGGGGGGGGGGGGGGGGCAGAGTGTGTGCGTGTTGCGGGGGGGGGGGGGGGGGGTTGTGGGAAGACAGGGAGCGCATCCCTCAGTGGATGCCCTGGATCAAGTCAGTGGTGAGTTAGTTTTGAGGCGGGGGGGGGGGGGGGGGGGGCAGAGTGTGTGCGTGTTGCGGGGGGGTGGGGGGGGGGGTGTGGGAAGACAGGGAGCGCATCCCCCAGTGGATGCCCTGGATCAAGTCAGTGGTGAGTTAGTTTTGAGGCGGGGGGGGGGGGGGCAGAGTGTGTGCGTGTTGCGGGGGGGGGGGTGTTGTGGGAAGACAGGGAGCGCATCCCTCAGTGGATGCCCTGGATCAAGTCAGTGGTGAGTTAGTTTTGAGGCGGGGGGGGGGGGGGGGGGGGGCAGAGTGTGTGCGTGTTGCGGGGGGGGGGGGGGGGGGGGTGTGGGAAGACAGGGAGCGCATCCCTCAGTGGATGCCCTGGATCAAGTCAGTGGTGAGTTAGTTTTGAGGCGGGGGGGGGGGGGGGGGGGCAGAGTGTGTGCGTGTTGCGGGGGGGGGGGGGGGGGGGGGGGTGTTGTGGGAAGACAGGGAGCGCATCCCCCAGTGGATGCCCTGGATCAAGTCAGTGGTGAGTTAGTAATGAGGCGGGGGGGGGGGGGGGGGGGGGGGGCAGAGTGTGTGCGTGTTGCGGGGGGGGGGGGGGGGGGGGGGGGGGGGTGTTGTGGGAAGACAGGGAGCGCATCCCTCAGTGGATGCCCTGGATCAAGTCAGTGGTGAGTTAGTTTGAGGCGGGGGGGGGGGGGGCAGAGTGTGTGCGTGTTGCGGGGGGGGGGGGGGGGGGTGTTGTGGGAAGACAGGGAGCGCATCCCCAGTGGATGCCCTGGATCAAGTCAGTGGTGAGTTAGTTTGAGGCGGGGGGGGGGGGGGGGGGGGGGCAGAGAGTGTGTGCGTGTTGCGGGGGGGGGGGGGGGTGTTGTGGGAAGACAGGGAGCGCATCCCTCAGTGGATGCCCTGGATCAAGTCAGTGGCGAGTTAGTTTTGAGGCGGGGGGGGGGGGCAGAGTGTGTGCGTGTTGCGGGGGGGGGGGGGGGGGGGGGGGTGTTGTGGGAAGACAGGGAGCGCATCCCTCAGTGGATGCCCTGGATCAAGTCAGTGGTGAGTTAGTTTTGAGGCGGGGGGGGGGGGGGGGGGCAGAGTGTGTGCGTGTTGCGGGGGGGGGGGGGGGGGGGGTGTGTTGTGGGAGTACAGGGAGCGCATCCCTCAGTGGATGCCTTGGATCAAGTCGGTGGTGACTGTGGGGTGGTGTGTGGGAAACTTGATGTGTTTTGGGCTACAGAACGAAAGGGCTTCACACATCTCATGCAAAGGGTCTATGCAGCATGATGAGCTGTTTGAGTGTGTGTGTGTGTGTGTGTGTGGGGGGGGGGGGATGTGCTTCTAGACATGGACAGTCGGCAGCGGCAGCAATCTTGGTGGCGGTGGGGTTTGGGGTGGGGGGGGGGGGGGGGGGTACACCATAGCTTTCTTTGTGTGGGGAAGTGGCACTGCCTTTGGAAGGAACTTGCCCCCTGTTAAAACCAAAAAAAAACTTGCCCCAGGCAGTGCTCTGTGCTGTTGTCAAGGCGTTGTCTTTTTTGGCTGGTTCCAGGAGCCCTGCACATCCCCCTTATTCCAGCGCTCTTGATCCTCAAGAAGTAGTGGTCTCACCTGCCTGCTATGCCGTGTTTGCACTGAAGATGGCATGTCACGGGTTCATGAGTGGGGCCATAGTAGTACAATCGATCATACAAATCTCTAGGTACTGATTACAGCAGCATAGCGTTCCCCAACATAGTTGTGGGGTCGCTTGCTTGCCTTGCAGACTGTTCAGAAGGACAACCCAGCCATGTCACGCTGGACCCTGGCCACAACTCAATTCGGGAGGTGAGAGGCAGCCTCTAACAGACACCCCGCTTATACCCTGGTTTATCCCTGCCCTACACCCTACTTACAATTGTTACCACTTTACACCTTGCCCTGCACGCCCTGCCGTGCGCACCCTATTGCATGCTTCACATTTTGTACATGCTCACATCGATAGTAGCGAGCATGCATGAATACACACGCAGTCCCTCTTCTGACACACATTGACTCAGCCAAGGGGTGTTCATGCGGCAAGGTGTGCATGCAACATTGGCTTACATACCATAAGGGGGCGATCTTCTCAACATATGTCCGCACTCATAAGTCTTGTACGTTTTCAGGCCCATCGACGACTACAGAGAGTGACCACAGCTTCCTGCGCCTGTCGCCGCAGGGACTGGGAGTTTTCATGGCTTGCGCGCAACCTAGCGCCAGTGCGCAACCAGAAGATTCACTGGATCAGTGAACCTGGCAGCGCAACCATGGGGCTCAACATCAACAATAGGGGGCAGATCAGGTGGGTGGGTGTGTGTGGTGTGTGTGCGGGCGGGGGGGGGGGGGGGGGGGGGCTGTGATGGTGGTGTGTGCATGTGTGTCGACAGATGGAGTATTTGGGTACATGCAAGCTCACTAAGACTGCTTCACTATATAGGCGTGTGTGTGCTGTGTGATGGAGTCACACCGTTAAAGCTAGCAGCGCCACCTGTGACTACAAGAAAGCACTATGATGTGAAGACGCTGGAGCTTGGGCGTGCGCTGGGGGGGGGGGGGGGGGGGGGGCTGGGACCACCATGGGGCTCAACATCAACTACAGGGGGGCAGATCATGTCAAAGGCTGCAGTCACCATATGCGTGTGTGTTGTTTTGAACTCCCGTGTGTGTGTGTGTGGGGGGGGGGGGGGGGCGACAAGTTGTCATCGGCAGCACCCCATAATGCTGTCACTGCTTCAGCTTGTGGAAAGTTTACAAAGTGACGCAACCTGTGTGTCTGTGGATGCTGTTGCTGCAGGTTCATTCGCAAGCCCACAGGTTGCAACATCAAACTTTGTCTTCGAGCGGCATGGGTGTGTGGGGCACAGCCCAAGCACCCAGACCATGAAGCACTAATAGTATGAGTCTCAATATTGCCTCGGTGTGTGTGCGCGTGTGTGTATTTCTGCTGCTGCAGGTTCATCCGCAAGCCCACAGGTGTCAATGTCAGCTTGTCCATCAGCTATGAAGTGCCAGAGGTGTTGGCGCCCTTTGCAAACGTGAGTCCTGCTCAGCCTGTTTCCTTGTAAATGTTGGACCATGACTTGAAATTTGTTATGCATGTGAAAAGCTCAGCATTCGTGCAACCTCAGCCCCCCCTCCATTACCCCCCTTCACCCCCCCCCTTGCTGGGGGCTGCTTGACGCGAATTCCAGTACATTTACTTCAGCTTTGGCTCATTGTGGGCTGTGCATGCAACTGCTGCTACTGCTGCTGCTGCTGCTGCTGCTGCTGCTGCCCCTGTGCAGGCGCTTACCCCTGTTGTTGAGGGTATCATCAGCCAAGACATGGAGCGGTTCAAGGAGTATGCAACAGCATACGCAGCAGCACAGGCATCATCACAAAAGGCCTGAACGTGCGCCACAGCTATGGTGCTGCGGATGCAATGAGCAGCCGCTGTAGCAGCCGAGAGTCAGCAGCAGATGTTTGGGAGTATGCTACAGCAGGACAGGCCTCGTCACAAAAGGCATGATGTACATCACACCTATGGTAGCGGCAGTAGCAGGGCTGCTGACGCAATGAGCAGCAGTGCTGCGGCTGCGGCCGCTGCCGCTGCTGCTGCTGTAGCAGCAGGGTCAGCAGCAGTCGCTTAGGAGTATGCTACAGCAGACACAGCAGCTCAGGCTTCATCACAGGAGGCCTGGTTTGTTGCAGCTGAGTGAGCAGTACAGCTGGGGAGTGCAGTTAGTCAGTATGAACCAGCTTGCGTAGCACTGCAGGCCATTCACCATGTGCTGCTGCTGCTGCTGCTGCTGCTGCTGCTGCTGCTGCTGCAGTTGCTGCTGCTGTAGTCGATGCCACAGGGCCAGCAGCAGCAGTGGTACGCGTTCCTGCACAAGTGGTGGTCTGCACTGATCCATGCTGTGACTGACTCATGCTGTGACTGAGCTTGACGTTACCTTTTTGGGGAGGTTGTTACAAGTAGATACTTCAAGTGAAGTTCACCGCAAAGCGGTACTCTCTACACTTGATCGACTGGGTAAGCCAAAAACGTTTTTGAGAGACTCGGCACCATCCAGGCCACAGTCCGTGCAGACAGTCTGACGGGTCAGTCACTCAAGATGATTTTTTTCAAGCTGCTGCACTGCAGCTTGCAGTGTGCTGGCAACCCTTTTCGGTCGTGCCAGTGTGTAGTCGGTGCTGATGGTGTTCTTTGGTCAACCTGGGCCAATGTTCCACATGTGGAATGTCTTGTGCTGGGTTCAGTGGTGTGAGATGGTGTGCTGATATTGTATGCACTCTATGCAGAGGGTTGCTGGTGCTGGCACGTGGGTATGGAGTCACTAAGCTGCCATGTACAGTGGTGCGTCTCAAGCAAGCCTCCTCACCTGCCACACCCTACCCCCATCCCCCAAACCCCGGATGTTTGGGGTCCAGTGTGTCAGCAGTGTATCGGCGTGCTGATGTGTGTGTGGAAGAGAGGCAGACGTTGCCATGGTTACGAATCGCCTGGTGCAGCAGTCGTGTATGACGTGTGTTGGAGTGCATGGTGATTGTCACAGCGGCTGCTTGATATCAACACACGCCACCAGGCAGCGGGGCCTGCATTTCTGCACGGGGCCTGGAGACTAGTGGCAATTACTGCAAATGAAGGCTGGGCTGTCCATTGTCTGTGCTGTGCTGTGCAGCCGAGGTGTCACTACAGGTGCTTACAGCATGTGTACGTGTCTGCCACTCCCCCATGTCAATCACGCCATAGAACCAACCCCTGCGCAGAAGCACAAGGCCATGCAAGGCCCTGCTGTACATCATGAGTGTTTCAACCATCAGCAGTTGAGCTGTTGACCACAGCCTGTTCAAAAGATATCAAACGAGCATCATGCAGTCCACCAACAATCGAGATAGGACGGATTTTGCTTGGTGTGTTCCTGCGCATCTCCAAGGGCCTACGTTTGTCATGCCTTGCACGTGCACCTTGCACGACAATGGCTGCTTGAGGTTTCCACAGGAACCGCGCAGAACCTTTTTGTGTGTGTGAGATACATCATTTCTGCCGTGTATCAAATGTTGGGCCCATCAAAGGGTGCACTTCCATCGACGTTCCTCTCACTCTGACACCGACCATTCCAGCGTCCTGTACATAGGCTACAGTCCCTACAATACGCCTTCACCTGTTGCGCTTGATTCTATCTGAGTCGGCTCCTTCCTTGCTTGGAAGGCCGATCAAACATCGGTCCCATCTCCCCTTGCTCTGCCTCCCTGACGGCAGTGCATGCAGCGATCAGCTGCGTAAAGTATTCTGCTGTATATATCATCGTGTTTGCGCGCGTGTAGCTATGCACAGGCGCAAAACCAGCAGAGCTCTAGGGCTGGTCCCTTGCTGCTGTTCTGCTCAGCAGCTGCTGGGGCACTGCAGCAGCAGAACCCCTCCGTCGTCAACGGCCTTCCGGAGACCATCCTCTACGTCTGCTGCTCGGAAACGCCAAGTACCGCAATCCGCAGGTGCGTTCGATCTCAAGTGGCCCCAGAATCCTGCACAGCCCTGCTGTTGGGGAGGTACAGTAGCTGCTCACAGCTGCCACTCAGGGTTGTTTCAACGTGCCATTGGGTTGTAGCGCAGCCCCGAGGTAACAGCGCCTGGAAACGTGTTCGAGTCTTTGAATAGACAGACCAGGGTGGCAGAGGGGGGCACGGCAGCAGTAGCACACACGCCTGTGTGCGCAGGGACTTGCGGTCACTTGGTCCCAGATCTTGTTCAGAGGACACAAGATGACACGTTGTTTCGTATATACAACGACACGCTGACCTCCAGCACAGAGCACAGCTTCACTTCAGGGGTGTCCGGTTCCTACCAGATGGGCCACGCTGGCAGCGATGACCCCGGGGGGGGGGGGGGGGGGGGGGGGGGGGGGGGGGGGGGGGGGGGGGGGGGGGGGAGGCTGTGAAGCTCAACAGATCTGTGCGCAATGACCCTAGGGCTTGACCGGTGTGATAGCTGGCTGTTTCATGGAGTCAAATAACAGCTATGGTAGTCACCTGCAGGACAGGCCGTTGGGGTTTTGTCATGTTGCAAGGGTGGGCGGATACGGGAGGCCAAACCCAAACCACGTGAGAAATCAACAGTGACGTGCGCGCAATCCACTGTGCTTACCAAACACCCACGGAAGTGTCCCAGAGATTGCTTCACACTCCCCCTCTCACACACACGCCCTCATGTGCGGCTGCCATCGCCTCCGTTACCCCCCCCCCCCCACCTCCCACTGCCCCCCCCCCCAGGTAGACAGCAACGGCGCCATGAACATGTTCATGCTCAATTGACATGTGCACGCACCCACACGCACTTGCCCCCCCCCTCGCCCTTGCCTTGCTTCCCCCAACAGTTGGACAGCAATGGTCGCTACGTATCGTTCATCAAGCCAAACAGCAACGGCGCCATGAACATGTTCATGCTCACACGACACATGCACACACCCACACGCACACGCACTTCCCCCCCCCCCCCCCCCCTCGCCCTTGCCTTGCTGCCCCCAACAGTTGGACAGCAACGGACGCTATGTATCGTTCATCAAGCCAAACAGCAACGGTGTGATGAACATATTCGTGCAGCAGGTGCCCACAGGACCCAGCTAGCCAACATGCAGCGAGGGGTCAGCCTGCTTGAGCAGCGGGCTCCTACAGAACGCCAAGTCACTTTGACGAAAAGCGTGGCGTCGGCAGTTATTCCTGGGCAGAGGATGACTCAACCATCTTCTTCCTGCAGGTAGGGTTTTGTGTGTGTGTGTGTGTGTGGGGGGGGGGGGGTTACTCTAGGGTTTTAGGGCTGTGTGTCCGAGGATTTTGATGGTCTTATGCCAGCATGGATCAGCGTTGTGTTGGGGGGGCGGAGTCAGCCTGCTGGAACAGCAGCCACCTACCGAACGCCAGGTCACTATTGACGAAACAACACCATTGAATGTTGTTGTATTGCTCACCGCGGCTGTTGTGACTGCATTGCTGCCTGCAGGATACTGGTGGTGACGAAAACTTCCACCTTTACTCGGTACCTGTCGCCAGCCTCTTCAAACAAGGCAGCAGCAGCAGCAGTGTAGCCAAGGATCTCACTCCTTGGAAGGGTGTGAAGGTTCAGGGTATTATTACAAGCCCTAGGGTCCCCGCAAGGTGTACTTCACTATGAACAAGCGGAACCCTGAAGTTTTGATCTGTATGTGTATGATATGGACAATGGGGATATTTATCTGCACAGCGTCAACCCTGGAGATGTGTCGACTTGGCTGGTCGATTTCGAATTCAATCTGAGGGTGAGTGGTTTGCTTGGCATGTGCGTAGGGTGGGTGGGGTGCTGATGTTAGAGGAAAGGGCGGGAAATGGCGCGGTGAAGAGTGCGGGTGAGACAACATCCACCATCGACGACAGCATCTATGAGTGCAACATCTTGCATCTTGCAACATCACTGTGCTGCATATGCTGACGGACTGACAATTTCTATGCATGATCCTGCTGCCGCTGCCGCTGCTGCTGCTTCTGCTGTTCTGCTGCTGCTGCTGCTGCTGCTGCTGCTGCTGCTGCTGCTGCTGCTGTGCTGCTGCTGCTGCTGCTGCTGCTGCTGCTGCTGCTGCTGCTGCCTTTTGCTGCTGCAGGGTGTTGAGAACTACAACAGCACCGACGGATCCACATACATCCAAGTCAATGACGACCTCCCTGCCGTCCGCAGCAGCAGCAGCAGCAGCAGCAGCAGCAGCAAGAATGCCGCCATTCAGGAGGAGCAGGGACCCAAATCCAGCAGCAGCAGCAGCAGCAGCAGCAGCAGCAGCAGCAGCAGCAGCACGCCCTACGGCAGTACGAAGGGCAAGCCGAAAGTCCCAGGGCTGTTTGACACAGCAAAGAGTGAGAAATGGAGTGAGAAGCAGTGGATTGCTGCTAGTACCACAGGCAGTGACCTCAGAAAGTGGCGGGTGCTGCTGCAGTGGCCCTTTGGAAATGAGAATGGGGTGTACAGGTTCAACAAGGAAGGCAATGCGCTGTATGGAACAGCCTCTCCCAAGTGAGTGTGTGTGTGGAGGGGGGGGGGGGGGGGGGGGTGCTGCTGCAGTGGCCCTTCGGGAATGAGAATGGGGTGTACAGGTTAACAAGGAAGGCAATGCACTCTATGGAACAGCATCTCCCAAGTGAGTACGGGCGTGTGTGTGGCGACAGAGGGAGTACTTGGGTACATGCAAGCTCACTAAGACTGTCCTACTAGACAGGCAAGCAACAGTGACGTTATCGCTCAGTACCGAGCAGTGCGTCGGTGGCAGGTGCAGACGCTAGACGTCATAAACCTGCAGGAAAAAGTGCGTTAATGCGAGGTAACAAGGAAAGCGTGTGTGTGTGTGGGGGGGGGGGGGTGGGGGGGGGAGGGGTGATGTTTGGAAGGTGGGGTGTGCAGAATCATCATGGAGCAAAATGCGGGCACTGCACTGTACGGCATCTCCCAAGCGAGTGATTGTGTGTGTGTGGGGGGGGGGGGAGGGGGAGGGGGCGGGTGCTGCTGCAGTGGCCCTTGGGAATGAGAATGGAGTGTACAGATTCAGCAGAGAGGGAAATGCACTTAAGAACAGCATCTCCCAAGTGAGTACGGGCATGCGTCGGGGGGAAGGGGGGGGGGGGCTTTGGCAAATAATGATGTACGCAGTTTCTATCAGGGATGGCCAAACAGTGCACTGCACCATGCAAGGTTTGTGATTGGCTTGAGTACGATGAGGGTGGGACAAGAATATTTCTGGGCCAGGGCATCAGACTCTGCATAGACGCCTCGTACTCGCATTCCCCCCCCCCCCCAGCTTTGCGTGATAGTTGCTTGCAAATACTCAATTTTTGAGATGGCCATACCCTTGTAGTACGCTACGACATGCCACCTGCCTAGACCGCAATTTCAAAGCCAACGCCCATCCTGTCTGCTGCTGCTTTCGCTGCTGCTTTCGCTGCTGCTGCTGCTGCTGCTGATACAGTGACCGCACCGAGTTGGTCCTATACAGCACCGCCTGGGGCCAAGATACTCAAGCAGTTGGCGGCCAATGCCTACGCTAATGTTGGTGGTGTGGTGTTCAACCCCCTCAACTGGGAGCCACAGATGGTGTCGTTCAACTACCTGCGACCAACGTGAGTGCTGGGCATACCACAATACCGCCTTTGCGGTTGTGGGTTTGGAGGGGGGGGGGCAGCTGATGTATGAATCGTCAAAATTGACTGGCTAGACGTGTAGGCGGCTCTAGTGTGTGTTTGCCACATAGTGTGTGCTTGGGAGGGGGGGAGGGGGGGGGGTATTCGGTAGTGAGGGCACCGTGTGCTTTGACTTGGGAGGGCAGGAGCCTCAGATGGTGTCATTCAACTACCTGCGGCCGACGTGAGTGCAGGGGGCACACGGCAATGCTGCATGTGCCACCAGTTTGGGTTGGAGTTGCGCGGGGGGGGGGGGGGGGGGGGGGGGCAGATGGTGTTCTTTTTGGCCTCAGAGCCACATCCACAGAGGAAAGCTACATGCATGCACAGTATAACCTGCGCGTTGGAAGCATCGCAAGTAAGGGAGGGCAGCAGCCTCAGAGTGGTGTCATTCAACTACCTGCGGCCTTGACGTAAGTGAAGGCACACTGCAACACTGCATCTGCTGCGTGGGTCAGTACTTGGGTTTTGCAAGGTGTGTATGATGTGTGTGCGCTGGCCTACAGCACCTTGTCCTCACACACCTGCTGCTGCTGCTGCTGCTGCTGCTGTCAACCCATGCAGGTGGGTTTTCCTTGACCTTCATCAAGGATATGTGGAAGAAGCTCGAAGGCTTCCACCCCACTCGGGACCCCAACATAATTTCCCGCGCAGATGACTCATCGGTATTTATCATTTCGTACACCGCCGACAACCACACCACCGCGATGTACATGACAAACCCGGCATGTGGCCCCCGCAGCTACTGCTCGAGATGCAGCCGGTTTGATCGATTACGACCTGGCAAACATGCACACGGTTGTCATCCCGGCCCGGGACGGTTTGAAGCTTCCCGCGTATCTTACCATGCCCCGGAAATCCGGCGTTCCCGCGGTTTTGCCGAAGTGTGTTACGGGAGACGTTCCGGACCTTTCCCGGCAGCGGCGAAGGCGATCGCGGCAAGCCCCTTGAAGTGTCCGCTGAATTTGAAGTTGCCGCTGATTTGTTCGTCCACGGAGGGCCTGGTCGCGGGACACGTGGGGTGCCGACTCTGTGGTGCAGTGGCTGACCAACAGAGGCTATGCAGTGCTGCAGGTGGGTGGGTGGGCAGGCAGAAAGGGGGGGGGGGGGGGTGTCACAGTGCTGCCTGACACATCTTGGGGTGGGGAGGGAGGGTTGTGAGGGGACTCTGTTGTACAGTGGCTGACCAACAGAGGTTATGCAGTGCTTCAGGTGGGTGGGTGGATCGACAAGCTGGAAAGAGGGGGGGGGTCACAATGCTGCCTGAAACACATCATGAGTGGAGGGGGGGGGGGACTCCGGGGGGGGGGGGGGGGGGGGGGGGGACTCCGGGGGGGGGGGGGGACTCCGGGGGGGGGGGGGGGGGGGGGGGGGGGGGGGAGGGGGACTCCATGGTGCAGTGGCTGACCAACAGAGGCTATGCAGTGCTGCATGTGGGTGGTGGGGGGGGAGGAACTCGGTGGTGCAGTGGCTGGCCAACAGGGCTATGCAGTGCTGCAGGTGGGTGGGTGGGCATTTTGGGGGGGGGGGGGTGCTGCAGAAGCTGGGCGTGGCGGCGGAGAGGAAGGGGGGGGGGACCCTGTCGGGGGGGGGGGGACTCGGTGGTGCAGTGGCTGACCAACAGAGGCTATGCAGTGCTGCATGTTGGTTGGTGGGCAGGCAGAAACCGGGGGTGGGGGGGTCCACAGCGCTGCCTGACACATCTTGGGGTGGGAGGGAGGGTTGGGAGGGGACTCTGTTGTACAGTGGCTGACCATCAGGGGCTATGCAGTGCTGCAGTGGGGTGGTTGCAAGTTTGAAGGTTTAGGTTTGAAAACCCTAAACCCTATGGGCAAAACTTTGAAAATAGGGGGGGTGTTTTAAGATGTTCGTCAGTATGACTCTACTTGATGTTTGTCAGTATGAACAAAAATGGGGGTCGTGTCTTGCGTGCCCTTGTCTTGAACAACTGTGGGGTCCTGTCACATGAGTCAGCCTTGTCCCAAAAATCGCTGTACAGCCTGACATCATTGCAATCATTCCTTCATGACAAGGGGGGAGGCAACTTGCCTTGTGACAGGACCTCACATGGTGTTCGGCTGACAAAGACACGGTGTGTCTTTGTCAGTATGAACACCACGTGAGGTCTTGTCACAAGGCAAGTTGCCCCACCCCTTGTCATGAACAACATGTGAGGTCTTGTGTCAGCCGCCTGTCCCAATCATTCGTTGCAGCCTGGCATCATGGCGATCATATGTCTTTGTGTCGTGCAGGTGAACTACCGTGGCTCCACAGGCTTTGGGGAGAAGTTTGTCAATGCAGGCAACAGGCAGTGGGGCACAGGGAAGATGCAGCACGACCTGACAGACTCTGTGCGATGGGCGATTGAGAAGGGCATTGCAGACCCCAAAAAGGTGGGTTGTGCGTCTTTGTGCAGGGGGATGGGGTGTTACCCGGGTGGGTGAGGGGTGGGGGTGGTGGGTGGGGAGGGGGGGGGGGGTGTCACCCTGTCGCTCGATGATGTTCATGGATATGATGGCTCCATCACCACGCTGCAGACCCCCCGTCGCTCGACAGTCGGCATGATGTATCTGGTAGGCAGTCAAGGAGGCATTGAAGACCCCAGAAGATGTGTGTTCAAATCAAATCAAAGTTACACCTGTAGCTATGAAACTCAAGAGTGCGTGAGTGTGTTGTGTTATGTGGTTTTATATGTCCTGGCTGTGGGGTGAGTACTTTTGGCATGCTGCTGATTGCCTGCAAACTGAAGCTGCTGCCTGCTGCTGCTCATGCTGTGTGCCACTGCTGCTGCCATTACATGAGTGCAGGTGTGCATCTTTGGTGCGTCTTATGGAGGATATGCCACCCTGGCAGGACTGACATTCACCCGGAGTTGTACACTTGCGGAGTCAACGTCGTGGGCATCAGCAACGTGGCAACGTTCCTGAAAGCGATCCCGCCGTATTGGAAGCCGATCCGGATCGACTTTGTCAATCGCGTGGGAGATGCCGAGGCCAACGAAACCCTCAACCGCGAGATCAGCCCGATCTTCCCGTCGACAAGATTCGTGCGCCGCTGCTGATCGGCCAGGGGCGCGAACGACCCACGCGTGGTGAAGCGGGAAAGCGACCAGATGTTTGCCGCGATGAAGAAGAAGGGGTTGGAGTTTCAGTACGTTTTGTATACGGACGAGGGGCATGGTTGGTGCGGCCAGACAACAGGCTCGACTTTTACTCGCGCATGGAGCAGTTGTTGGCGAAGCATTTGGGCGGGGCGGGCGGAGCCCCTGCTCACGCCACCAAAGTCGAGTGCGAAAGTCCCATCACGACGTGTAGCCAACCTTCTTGTGTGCGTGTGAATGTCTGGGGTTTTCGAAGATTCTTTCAGCAGTGTACCTTGTTTTTTAGCACACACTGAGTTGTGGGTACATATCTGCCGGACAGTTGACTTCATGTTGTTGCCAGAATGCTGCACTACTGTTGTGCTGGTGTGCCACACATGCAATGCTGCACTGCCTTTGGGGCGCCACCATGTCTCACTGTTATGTCGTGCTGATTCACTCATTGAGATGGCTGCAGCGTGGGTAAAGGTTTGGGGTTTTGCAGGTTTGGCCCTGAACCCTGCACCACGACCCCTGCCATGGGCTGCAATGACAAGGCGCAACTCTCGCCTAGCTGCAGAAGAATCTCTTGTGTCCCGTCCACACACTGTTGTTTGTGGTTCGGTGAGGTCAGCAGTGCCGCATTGTGCCGCACATGTAGGGCGCTGTCGCATTCACACCGACTGTGGCTGGAAGCGCGTCAGACTGGGTCGCTGTGTTGGCACAGTATCGCACACA
>VIIQ02000485.1:0-14444 GCA_007449985.2 Desmodesmus armatus
CCCCCCTCACAGCACAGAGAGACGGCACTGCAGCAACAACTGCAGTACGCAGATCATTCCCAATCACTCACACAACCCACTCACCCCCCCCCCCCCCCACACACCACCCCAACCCCAACCCACCCCCCTCACTACACACAGCACAGAGAGACGGCACTGCAGCAACAACTGCAGGTACGCAGATTCTCTTTGTATGCAAGTGCTGTGAGGTATCTGGGAAGATGTGGTGTTTGGGGTGGGTGGGTAGGAGGTGAAGGGTGTGGGCCTGATGGACCCACATAGCACAGCAGAGAGGCACTGCAGCAGCAACTGCAGGTACGCAGATCATTCCCAATCACTCCACACAACCAACCCACCAACCCCCCCCCCCCCCCCACCACACACACCACACCCCAACCCCACCCCACCCCCTTACTACACACAGCACAGAGAGACGGCACTGCAGCAACAACTGCAGGTACGCAGATCATTCCCAATCACTCACACAACCCACTCAACCCCCCCCCCCCCCACACACACACACACACCCCAACCCCACCCCCCTCACTACACACAGCACAGAGAGCAGCACTGCAGCAACAACTGCAGGTACGCAGATCATTCCCAATCACTCACACAACCCACTCAACCCCCCCCCCCCCCCCCCCCCCCCACACACACACCCCAACCCCAACCCACCCCCCTCACTACACACAGCACAGAGAGACGGCACTGCAGCAACAACTGCAGGTACGCAGATCATTCCCAATCACTCACACAACCCACTCAACCATCCCCCCCCCCCACACACACACCCCAACCCCAACCCCCTCACTACACACAGCACAGAGAGACGGCACTGCCAGCAACAACTGCAGGTCACAGATCATTCCCAATCACTCACACAACCCACTCAACCCCCCCCCCCCCACACAACACACACCCCCCACCCCAACCCCACCCCCCCCTCACTACACACAGCACAGAGAGACGGCACTGCAGCAACAACTGCAGGTACGCAGATCATTCCCAATCACTCACACAACCCACTCAACCCCCCCCCCCCCCACACACACACACACCCCAACCCCACCCCACCCCCCTCACTACACACAGCACAGAGAGACGGCACTGCAGCAACAACTGCAGGTACGCAGATCATTCCCAATCACTCACACAACCCACTCAACCCCCCCCCCCCCCCCCCCCCACACACACCCCAACCCCACCCCCCTCACTACACACAGCACAGAGAGACGGCACTGCAGCAACAACTGCAGGTACGCAGATCATTCCCAATCACTCACACAACCCACTCAACCCCCCCCCCCCCCACACACACACACACCCCAACCCCAACCCCAACCCCCTCACTACACACAGCACAGAGAGACGGCACTGCAGCAACAACTGCAGGTACGCAGATCATTCCCAATCACTCACACAACCCACTCACCCCCCCCCCCCCCACACACACACCCCAACCCCAACCCCACCCCCCTCACTACACACAGCACAGAGAGACGGCACTGCAGCAACAACTGCAGGTACGCAGATCATTCCCAATCACTCACACAACCCACTCAACCCCCCCCCCCCCACACACACACACACCCCAACCCCAACCCACCCCCCTCACTACACACAGCACAGAGAGACGGCACTGCAGCAACAACTGCAGGTACGCAGATCATTCCCAATCACTCACACAACCCACTCAACCCCCCCCCCCCCCCACACACACACACACACCCCAACCCCACCCCCCTCACTACACACAGCACAGAGAGACGGCACTGCAGCAACAACTGCAGGTACGCAGATCATTCCCAATCACTCACACAACCCACTCAACCCCCCCCCCCACACACACACACACACCCCACCCCACCCCAACCCCACCCCCTCACTACACACAGCACAGAGAGACGGCACTGCAGCAACAAGTGCAGGTACGCAGATCATTCCCAATCACTCACACAACCCACTCAACCCCCCCCCCCCCCCACACACACACACACCCCAACCCCAACCCCACCCCCCTCACAGCACAGAGAGACGGCACTGCAGCAACAACTGCAGGTACGCAGATTCTCTTTTTATGCAAGTGCTGTGAGGTATCTGGGAAGATGTGGGTGTTTGGGGTGGGGGTGGGTAGGAGGTGAAGGGTGTGGGCGCTGATGGACCCACATAGCACAGCAGAGAAGGCACTGCAGCAGCAACTGCAGGTACGCAGATCATTCCCAATCACTCACACAACCCACTCAACCCCCCCCCCCCCACACACACACACACACACACCCCAACCCCAACCCCCTCACAGCACAGAGAGACGGCACTGCAGCAACAACTGCAGGTACGCAGATCTTGCATACCGGTACCACAGGCGCCTGGGTAGGCGTGTGTGGGTGTGTGTTGAACATTAAGAATACATGCCAGTTGTGTGTGTGTGTGGGGGGGGGGGGGCTGAGGGCTTTTGGCAACGGAATATCACAAGAATGCATGCATATGCCAGGGATGCATGCATAGGCCTCAGATTACACCTGCATAACTTTTGAGTTGCAGCATGGACTCAGCTTGCATCGCCATTGCCGCTGTACTTCGTTGTGCAGGAGGGCCGTGCCAAGGCCCCACACCCACCTGCCTTCCCCACACCTAGCCCCTGCTTCCACACCGACACCCACATACAGTAGGACAGTCTTAGTGAGCTTGCCTGTATCCAAGTACTCCCTCTGTCGACATACCCCCCCCCCCCCCCCCATTGTCAATTTGTGCAAGAGGGTCGTGCCGGGGTCCCCAACCCACCCAGCTGCCTGGGCCCACATCCAACTGCCTCCCCCACCCCCACCCCCGACCCCCACCCCCACCTCAACCCCCATCCCCACCCCCAAACCCCACCCCCACCCCACCCCCACCCCCACCCCCACCCCCACCTCAACCCCCATCCCCACCCCCACCTCCAACCCCCATCCCCACCCCCAAACCCCACCCCCACCCCCGACCCCCACCCCCACCTCAACCCCCATCCCCACCCCCACCTCCAACCCCCATCCCCACCCCCAAACCCCACCCCCACCCCCACCCCCACCCCCACCTCAACCCCCATCCCCACCCCCACCTCCAACCCCCATCCCCACCCCCAAACCCCACCCCCACCCCCACCCCCACCCCCACCCCACCCGACACACACAAAGCCTCACCCCCCCCCCCCCCCCCCCCCTCCCGCTGTCCATTTGTGCAGGAGGGCCGTGCCCGCATCCAAGCAGCAGCAATGCAGGTGGATAGTCAAGAGAGCGGCCAACAGCAGCAGCAGCAGCAGCAGCAGCAGCCGCCGGAGCACCAGCTAGAGCAGCAGCAGCAGCAGCAACAGCAGCAGCCTAGTAGAGGGGGCAGGTGCGTTTGAATGCGTAGTTTTTGGTGCCCGCCTTGCAGTCAAGGCACTACGTCCCCTTGCTCCACACTTGCACAGCTTTCAAGCTTGAAATGAAGTCCTGCATTTGACTGGCCTGCATGGGACTGTCAAGCACGCAGCATTACAGTATTCATTGCATTGCCTGGTGTGATATACGTGACTAAGCAGCATATGTGTGGTTGCTGATCAAACCTTACTGTACTGCACTATCCTGTACTGTAGTGTACCAATATGTACCATTTACAGTGCTGTACTGTACTGTACTGTACTGTACTGTACTGTACTGTACTGTACTGTACTGTACTGTACTGTACCGTCCAATGGGTTGCAGGTGTCGCTACACCCCCCTCCCTCGTGTTGTGAAGCTCCCTGGGACAACTGCTGCTCAACTGACAGCACTCAACATCGACAAAACAACCCTGCTAGAACAAGTCATGGCCCGGTACCAGCAGCAGCAGCAGCAGCAGCAGCAGGACCCCACCATTCGCAGCAGTACACAACAGCAGCAGCAGCAGCAGCAGCAGCAGGGTTTTGAGGTGGTTGGTGAGCTGCAGTTTGCATTCATTGCGTTTGTCTTTGGACAGTCCTTGGAGGGTGAGAGGGGGGGGGGGCATGAGGGGGGGGGGAGTGAGGAGCAGGTGGGGTGGGGGGGAGGGCGGGGGGGAGTGAGGGGGGGGGGCTGGGATGGGGAGTGAGGGGGAGTGAGGGGGCGGGGAGGGCGGGGTGTGGGAGGGGAAGGGGGGGGGGGGGCGAGGTTGAGTGGGCGCGAGTGAGGGGGCGGGGAGGGGGGAGTGAGGGGGCGGGGAGGGGGGGTGAAGGGTGGGGGTGAGGGGGTGAGAGGATGGGGGAGTGAGGGGGCGAGGTTGAGGGGTCGCGAGTGAGGGGACGGGGAGGGGGGAGTGAGGGGGCGGGGAGGGGGAGTGAAGGGGGGGGGGGGGAGTGAGGGGGTGAGAGGATGGGGGAGTGAGGGGGCGAGGTTGAGGGGTCGCGAGTGAGGGGACGGGGAGGGGGAGGGGGGAGTGAGGGGGCTGGGAAGGGGTGAGAGGATGGGGGAGTGAGGGGCAGGGGAGGGGGGGGGAGTGAGAGGGGGGGGGGTGAGGGGACGCGAGTGAGGGGGCGGGGAAGGGGGGGGGGCTACGTGTGCGTGAGGGGGGTGGAGCAGCTTAGTGTGGTTCTGGAATGGGATGCTGTGCACAACTCTTGCTGGCTGTGCAGCACAACCATACGTCCACAGTACTTGTGTCACTGCATCCACTACTGTTTGCAACTCAATTACCCCCCCCCCATAAACCCAGAGTTCATGCACTGGGAGCAGCAGCTGCTGCTGCTGCTTGGCAAGTTCTGTGCAGCATGGCCATACTCCTCACCACAACAGGGTGTAACCACATTCACTCCTTGATGTTACTCAGTGCCCCCCCCCCCCCCCCCCAGGGTTCATGCAATGCAAGCAGCAGCAGCGCAGCAGCTGCTGTCAGAACAGCCATGTTAAGCCCTACTCGTTGCACAGAAGATATCACCAAGTCAACTGCCATGACTCACCCCCCCCCCTTGCGCGCAGGGTTCATGCACTGGAAGCAGCTCCTGGTGCTGCTGGCGCTGCTGCTGCTGCTCAACACTAGGGGTTGTTGCGCTCGCTCGTTTTCCTCAACAAAAAACCACTCTCACCACCTCGACCCCCCCCCCCCTGCACAGGGTTCATGCACTGGAAGCAGCTGCTGGTGCTGCTGCTGGGCTGTGTGGGTGGACCCCTCCACTCCCACACCTCACTCTTTGTGGCGGCCCTGGTCACACTCACCAACCAACTCCAACTGGGCTTCGACCTCAGTGGCGGCAATGGCGGCAGCAATGACGGCAGCAATGGCGGCAGCAGCAGCCAAGCAGCGGCGGCTGGGGGTGGGGAGGGTGTTGGAGCTGCGTTGCTGGGGGGTGGGTTGGTAGAGGAGTTGCTGCCTGACAGCTTTTTGAAGCAGGCCTTTCGAGGGTTTCTTGAAATGCTGGAGGAAGCGGGGGGTGAGGCACCAGCTGAGCTATTGGCACAGGTGGGTGGTGGGGTGTGGGGTGGTAAGGTGGAGGTGCAGGTTTTGGGTGTGTGTGGTTGGGGGGGGGGGCAGAGGGGGGGTGGCAGGCCTTTGAAGGGTTCTTAGAGATGCTGGAGGAGGCGGGGGGGGGGGGGGGGGGGGGGGGCTGAGCTACTGACACAGGTGGGTGGTGGGTGGTGGGGTGGTGGGGTGTGGGAGGTGCAGGTTTTTGGGTGTGTGTGGTTTGGGGGGGGGGGGGGGCAGAGGGGGGGTGGCAGGCCTTTCAAGGGTTCTTAGAGATGCTGGAGGATGCCCCGGGGGGGGGGGGGAGAGGGGGGGGAGCTGAGCTGCTGACACAGGTGTCTGGTGGGGTGTGGGGCAGGGTTGGGTGTCTGAGAGGGAGGTGGGGCATGTGGAGGGGGGGGGGGAGGGGGGAGCAGCATGTGCTTGATGATGCTGCCTCTGCTGCTTGACATCGAACTCTGAGCCTTATCCTGTACGGATTGGGTGTAGGCCTTTTTTTGTTGATCGTGTCTCCTCAACAATCCAAACCTGCTGTGCTGTGCTGAGGTGGGCTGTGTGCCTTGGTGTGCGTTGCACCTGCAGGCACGTGTTCTGGAGTCGGTTCTTGCAGCTGGTTTGGGTTGGGACTTCCGAACGACGGCACTGCTTGGGAGCGACAGTGATGACGAATTCCGGCCCGTGGTGGTTGAGCTGAGCGAGCAGCAGCTCGCCGAGCTAGCTTTGAGTTGATTTTGAGTGGTATGTCAATGCGCCATGCTGAATAGCCCGGGTCGCGTTGCTAGTCGGGCCTCAATGTCACGTCATCACCAAACGATGAGTCATTGGAATTGACGACAGGAGAACGGCAGAGCTTATAGCGGAAACAGCGCACCTTGCATATCACCCACGTCTTTTAAAGGTTAAAGATTGTCGAGAGCAGTACTACTCAACGGCAGGGCAAGGACAGTAGGGCAGGATCAGCAGCAACTTAATTCGAAGTCCACCTGCTTCACACGTCAGCAGAAGTAAGCTAGGCAGGCATGCTACGCAACATATTTCCTGATGAACCTATCAGCGACCAGGACAACGCACGCAATGCAGACGATCCAGGTAGGTGGGGTGCTCACAACAGTAGTCTGTGCTGCCCACCAAGTCATCGGCAATGCTCAGCAATGCTTTAGGCCGCCGAACAGGCCGTATGAGACTAAATTCACTGAAGGTTCTTACCCTCTCCCTCAAGGAGCAGAAGGCCTGGCATGTGTTGCTGCAAGGCTGACTGGCTAACTGACGCCATGCCATATGCTGGTCCTTTTCCTGCAGGCGCCTTCTTCTCAGAGTTTTTGCCAAGTGGCATCAAGGTATATCATCACGTAAAACCCATGATACAACATCCTTTGTTTACAGTCTTTGTTTGCATGGAAAGCAGACATGCCAGAACATGTGAGTTTGTGCCACACATGTCCTGCAAGCGTGTCCGCAATGCCAGTTAGCAGCAAAGCACAACACCCTGCGCCACACGAAACGCTATGGCTTGCAGCACTACCAGCTGACAAAAACCTGCTGCTGTCTCCTGTACACCATCTCACAGGCCGCATGCTCGCCACAGAAAGCAGCAGCAGACGCTGCCGCAGCAGCGAAAGCCAGCGACGCTGAGGCAACAGCAGCAGCGCAGCAAATAGCATCCCAAGCAGCGCAGCAGGCAGCAGCAGCAGATATAGCAGCAGCATCTTACTTTCCAACCGCATCTGCAGATTCCGGCAGTGAGGATGGAATCCTTCCTGACCTGCCTAGTATCTCTGAGCTCAAGTCAGTTGCCACCGCATGGTTTGGCGACGCTGAGGCCAGCACAGCAGCAGCTGCAGGAGAAAAGGCGGGAAACGAGGCCGGAGCAGCATCAGCACAGGAGGAGGAGGTAGACAGTGAAGAGGGGCTGCTGGAGAAGCTGCTGCCTTCTTTTGGGAAGGATTCTGGCATGCGCAAGCGGACAGGGGAGCTGGTGCCTTCGAAATTCAGGACAGGCCGCCCGAAAGCAGCAAAGGCAAAGTCAAAGCCCCTACGGCTGAAACTGGCCGAACAGGTGTGGTGTATGCAAGTTGTGTTGTGACAGAGCAGTTGGTGCCTTCAATGTAGTACAGGTCGCCAAAACGCAGCGAAAGCAAAGTCAGTGCCCCTACGGCTCAAACTGGCCGAGCAGGCGTGTTTAGGGTTGAGACCCTGGGCCTAAACCCTTGTGCAGACAGGCACATGTCATTAGGGTTCAGCAAGAGGCAGCGCGAGCTACATAAACCTTTTGATTGGTGTGCATATGTCCTTGGGCCATGCTGTTTTGTGACATCTGTTGCTGCTGCTACTGCTGTCGCTGTTGCTGTCAACTGCTGCTGCCGCTGTCGCTGCCACTGTTGCTGCCGCTGTTGCTTGTGTAGGTGTTGAGCAAGGAGCTGTTGGCAGCTGTGCAGGTGAGGAACGCTGCAGTGCAGTGTCGTGGTGCCACGCCCTCATAATCATAACCATTACCAACACTGCTACTACTGGACTGGGCCACGGCCACACCTGACGCCCTTATAAAAAGCCAAACCAGGGGCGTAGGGTGTTGCAGCTTTTCCCAGCAGGTTCATCTTGCATACAGCAATAGCGATGATGGCTCTCCTGCTGTCTTGTCCTTCTGCTTCTCAGTCTGTACATGCTGTCACTCCTTCAGTGACCTTCACACTATTTGTTCTTTTGTCTGGTTACATAACAAGGTGGTTGAGGCAAAACTCCTGTCTATAGTTACAGACATGCACCCAGCTCAACTGAAACTCAGCTATGATGCGTCCACCATTTCACTCTCAAACTGCCCCTCACACTTTTTGTTCCTTCCTCTGTGTGTTGTCATCTGTTACATAACATAGTTGGTTGAGTCGGAGATCCTGTCATCTGCTGACCGCTGCCCAGTGCCACCATAAAGTTCTTCCTCAAGGCTGGCCAGTCAATGGGCACAGGATGGGTGAGTCAACTGGCACCAGGGGGGGGGGGGCTTCTGAGGGGGAGGGGGGGGGAGGTTGAGCAGGCGAAGGGAGAGCAGGTGGAGGGGGGACTGAAGGGGGGGGGCGGGAGAGGTGAGCAGGGAGCGGGGGGACTGAAGAGGGGGGGGGGATGAGCAACACGGGTGACAGCACATGGGCTCAGGATGGGTGAGTCGCCTGCAGGACCAGCTGACGGGGGGGGGGGGGGCTTCTGAGCGGGTGGGTGGGTGGGGGGGGGGGGGGGGGGGGGGGGCTGAAAAGGGGGGGGGGGGTACGGGGGAGGAAAGCAGGAGGGGGGGGGGTCGGGCTGAGGGGGGAGCAGGGGTTCCTCACGGCTGGCCGGTCAATGGGCTCAGGATGGGTGAGTAGCACGCTGGGGGGGGGGGGGGCAGGGGGGCTGAAAGGGGGGGGCAGGGGGGGGGGGGGGCGGGGGCTGGCAGGGGGGGAGCAAGGGGGAGGGTACTGCAGGGGGGAGCGGGGGCATGGGCGTGGGGTTGAGCAGGCGAAAATGGGGTTGGGGGGGGAGCAAAGGGCAGGGGGACGGGAGAGGTGAGCAGGGGTTGGGGGGGGGGGGGGAGGTGAGCAAAAAGGGTGACAGCACATGGGCTCAGGATGGATGAGTGCCCTTCCAGCTGCTGTGCTGTGCTGTCCTGTGTTGTGCCGTGCCGTGCGCTTGTGTCGCATCATGTGCTGTGATTTGCCAGCTAGAAGGGCAATGGGCTCAGGATCATGTTGCCTTTTGATCTCGCGTGTGTTGTGCTGTGCCATGCTGTGCATGCAGGCGCGCCAGAATGCTACCCGCATCTTCTGCTTCCTCACTGCCTATGTGGGGGCCACCTGTGGCATCATGCACGGGGTCAAAGCAGCGGCAAAGTGGCTGGCTTGGCGCATCCTGGGTGGGTGGTAACAGCAATAACAATGACAGTTATAGTGACAGTTACAGTGACAGTTAGGGAGATTGGCTCAGCATGAAGCTGACATGCTGCCTGCAGGGTCGGCAGGCTTTGGTTTGCTGTGTTGTGTGTGCTGAATGTGTGTTGAATGTGCTGCCTGCACTTTTGGCAAGGTAACTGTCTCTGTGCAAAAGTGTGTGCTGTGTGTGCTGTCATGCTGCCTCCAGGGTTGGCAAGCGCGTGACGGGCCCGCTGTCAATTACACAGCGGACGTGCTTCTGCCTACTCCCTTCCTGGGACCCTCACTGGCGACATATCTCATCGTCATGCTGCTGATCAAGGTAAGCCTGTCGATGTGAGTAGACACAGGGAGTGCATCCAGCCAATGTGTGTGTGGTCGCGAGTGCAGGCTGTGGGTAGGGGGGGAAAGAAGGGGGGGTGGCCCATCCAGCTCCGTTTGGCTGACATGCTGTTGCCTTGCCGACTCCCTTCCTGGGTCCCGCCCTGGCAACACACTGCATCTTGGATGGATTCCCAGTTTGTAATGGCAGCAAGGTCGCTTAGCCTGTGCGTCCCCTGTGAAGTATGCACTTGGTATGCAAGTGCCGATGACAACAACAACAGCGCAACAGGTTGTTGCGACTCAGCTGCAACCATGTCTCTCATTGCTGCTGCCGCAGCCACCAAAGTCAAGTATTGAAGCAGACACAGAGATGGCTGAAGCAGACGGAGCAGCAGCAGCAGCAGCGACTGCTGACAGAGGAGCTGAAGCAGCAGCAGCAGCAGCAGCTGACAGCACACTGCTGACCAGCAGCAGCAGCAGCAGCGGCCAAGGGAGGCAGCAACGGCAACCGGGGGCAGTAGGGCACAGCCGCTCTCGGGAACTGAAGCAGCAGCAGCAGCAGCAGGCGGTAACTGGGACGGTGGAGCACAGCCGCCCTCGGGAGCTCAAAATAAGCCAGTTAGAGTTTGTGGTAGAGGAGCCGGCATCGTCGCGGCATTCGCGGGCACGGCAGCAGCTGCGGGGTTGCAGGCCGCTCGCTCGAGTGAGCAGCATAAAGGGGCGGGTACGGAACAGGATGGCAGAGAGGGCGGCAGCGATGGCACGAGTGCTGCTGCTGCAGCAGCAGCTGCGGGTGAGGGCAGCTAGAAGCAGCCAAATGTGTGAACCAGCCGGCATCGTCTCGGCATGCGCGGGCACGGCAGCAGCTGCGGGGGTGCAGGCCGCTCGCTCGAGTGGGCAGCATGAAGGGGCGGATGCGCAACAGGATGGCGGAGAGGGCGGGGGTGGGGGCAGCTTCGTCTGCTGAAGGCCGGGGTCTGCCGCTGCTGCTGCAGCTGCGGTTCAGGGCAGCTAGCAGCAGCCATCTGTGCTTTGCAAGGGGGCCAGCCTCCCTCACGGTTGGTGCAAGGGCAGAACAGGGGGAGGGAGGGCTGCAGGCGCTTGCTCGATTGGGCAGCATGAAGGGGCGGGTGCGCAACAGATTGGCGGAGAGGGCGGCAGCTGACGGCGTGGGGCCTGCTGCTGCTGCTGCTGCTGCAGCTGTGACAGCAGGAGACAAGAAAGAGGGGGGTGCGGTCAGTGCGGGTGAGAGCAGCTAGCTGCTGTCCACATGTGTTGCGTGAAGTAGCCAGCCTCCTCATGGTAGCTCCAAGGGCACGGCAGCAGCTGCAGCTGCAGCTGTGATGGCACAAGAGGAGGAGGGGGGGGTGCGGTCAGTGCAGGTGAGAGCAGCTAGCTGCTGTCCGCATGTGTCCTGTGAACGAGTGGGTGTCCTTGCTCCTGCTGCAAGGGCACTGCAGCAGCTGAGGGGGTGCAGGCCGCTTGCTTGAGTAGGCAGCATGAAGTGGTGGCTGCGCAACAGGATGTCGGCAGCTGCCTCTGTTCACGGCACGGGGGTGCTGCTGCTGCTGCTATTGCCGAGCAGGAGGAAGAGGGGGGTGCGGTCAGTGGGGTGAAGTCAGCTAGCTAGCTGCTGTCCACATCTGTGGGTGTGGGTGTAAGCAGGAGCGGGGGTGTTGTGTATTGGTGGTGGAACTATGGTATAGTTGGTTGGCTGCGCTATGACGGGTGTGTTCTGTTGTTTGGTTGCTATGGTAGGGAGAGGTGGGGTACAGTGGCAGGGGAGGGGCGGGGGTCAGCAGTTACTTTTCAGCTGGTCGTTAGTCAGACCTTTGTGCCTGTAGCAACGAATGAGTCAGCAGCATAGGTCAGCATCCCTTGGGCAGTGCTGGCAAGCAAACGCATGAGGCGTGTTCACTGTACACGGTGTGCATAGGATGACAGTATTCAGTAAACTGTAGTGCTAGGCATGTGTGGCTTGCTTGTGTGTGCGGGTGCCTATGGGGCCGCGCATAGCACACAGCACACGCTGTGCAGCAAGCATATGCACAGCAACACGTGCATGTCATGTTATGTTGTGTGTCTTGGACATAGTGTTGCAGGAGAGTTCTGCACAATTGCATCTGAGCAATGCTCTGCTGATTGCTGGCTGTACATATCTGGCCCTCACACTTGTACTGTACTGTACTGTCCCCTGAGGAGTGGGAGAAGTACTGGGGTGTACTGTACTGTACCGTACTGTGTACTGTATGTGTTGTGTACGTCACATGCTATATGTCATTCTTCAAGCTTGGCTGGCAGGTATCAGGGGGCGGGCACAGCAATGTGGCTGGCTGCCGTTGTAGCGCTGTAGGTTTGGGTTGAGGTAACACAGCACAACACCCTGTGTGTGCACCAATTCATGCCATGAACCCATGATGATCATGGGTCAGGCAGCAGGGGTGAGAGTGCCTGTTGTGCATGTTTAAGAGCTCTCTGGTCTCTGATAAAGCAAGGTGTTATTATGCAAAGCAAGGCCATGTGAAAGGGCGCAAGGACCCAGAGCAATATGCACTCGCTAGCCAGCGCTGGACACACGGCGATTGCAGCAAGTTGCAGCGGGAATGCAGGCAGTCCATGCAGCAAGGTGCAGACAGCATGAACATGAACATGCTGTACATCCGTCACGATGATCGTGAGACCCTGTGATGCCAAATCCCAGTCCGTGCGCTCAACCAAGATATGTTTCATGTTAGCTGTTGCACCAGCTGTTGCTCTCTTCAATAGCAAGCTGCGAGGTTGTGCAGCCAAAGGTTACGACACATGAGGTCAACGTTGAAAACATGGGCGTGCGCCTGTTGCTGTCAATGCAAACATTCCAATTATTTCCCTTGAGGATTATGGAAAGCGCATCGCCAGTGATCAAGTCGAAAGGGATGGTCAAGGGTGCCCTGGTTTAGGACCCGTGTATTTGTGGGGGTTGCTGGCAGACCTAATACAAGCTGAAATAACGGCTTAGCTTGTGAATGTATGGCGAGCGTAAGAAGCCCTCGGGGGTTTTGGTACCTAGTCATAAGCGGACAAAGCGGGTATGACCACGCCCAAACAGCATCCAGCCGTTTTTGGGGTTGTCAGAAGCTTCGTCACAGGCAATGAGCAATACAATCGACATGTCAGGCCTGTGGGTAAGCGGAATATGGAGGTTTAGCCCATAGGGGCTTTGACCGTTTTGAACCCGTCCCGTCGCTTGCTGCCGATTGAGTGTGGACTCAATATCAGACAAGGCCTTTCGGTTTTTAATTGCATCGCAACAAGCGTTTCCTTGCTGGTCGTCCTGAAAGCAGCCTCCAAAGCCCACCAAAAGAAGGCCGGAAAGGAAATGGCGGAGTCGTGCTCTGAACAGTGGTAATCAAGCTCATCTCTTGCTGTAGGTGGGTTTCTGCTACCGGGATGCATCATCCGAGTACTCTCCTAGACCATGTAGTAACCTTAACCGCAGTGCCGCAACGATGGTGCCACCTCTATTATGTTTGTTTCTTCAATGAATTATCTTTAGTTGTGTTGATCCTATGCAGGTGCCCACAAGTGGATGCCAAGTACTGCATGTACTACTGTAGGTGACTGGTCATCCTTGTTCTGACCTGCTGATGATGACCACAAACACGGCCAGAGGAAGCCACGACGAGCGACACAGCAGCTTTAGTTCTCACTATCAGCTCCCCGGACATCTGCAGCTGTGTGTGAAGCTCGGCCACACAACAGTGGGGGACAGGTCACCCCCCTGTTCTGCAAGGCAAACCCCAACCCGGCAGCACTATTATGATCACCCCAAATCAGGGGATGCACCTTGAAGCAGCACCAAGTGCTCAAACCAGCAGCATTGGAAGGTTGTGAGTAGGTGTTAAAGCTGACGTATCAAACGTTTGTTTGCATCTTGAAAGGCCGCATCGAGTAGCGACTTTGCAACAGGGTGGGCATATGTCTGATGGTGACTAATTTTGCTTGTGGCGGTGACCAGGGTGGCTGCCACCCCAGCAGGCGCAGAAATAGCAGCAACAGCTGTGGCTGAGCATGCCAACTCAGTTTGCAGTTGAATTACAAGTGCCAGGAAGCTTCAGGGAGCAACTGCAGTATTGCGCATCACAGCATGCAAGCCGGACAAGCACCCCAGCAGGGTTTGCTTGCGGCCATACCCCAGGGACTGTTGTGGCCGACAGTCAGTGGTGGTTTTCGGGCTGCAAGTGGGGTGGCAGGGTGGCTGTGCTGGCTCGTGAAAAAAGAGAAAAGAAAGAGGGCTGCTGCTGATGTTGCATGGGAAGTTGTAGCGATTGCTGCACATGACAGCCAGCAAAGCCAAAGGTCACGCGCACAGCAGCTGTCCGCTGTTTGTGTCAATGTGTTCCACTCCTTCCTACTGCACCCTGCCTGCCCTCTTCATGCTTGTTACACCGGGCTTACGTCACCAACGTACGTGCATTTACTGGCGTGTCTTGCTGCTGCAGGGAGGATTGCCCTGAACCCCTCAAACACTGGGCGGAGCGTGGCTCGACGGATGGGCTTCAGCCGGCAGCAGAAGCTGCACTTCAAGCTTGCCATGCAGGTGGGGGTTGTGTCATGCCCTATGAGCCTAGTTTGGCTCAAAAAGGGCGGTCAGACATGCCCCTGACCCAGTTCAGTAGTAGTATCTATCTGGCGCTTTGGGAAGGAGATGGGGCTGCGTTTGGTTCGAGCGTTGTATGGTGCTGCATCACAAGCGATGACTTACCCTTTTCCACATCATGTGCCGTTGTGCTATGCTCTGCCAGATGACGG